>JANHGB010045804.1:0-113665 GCA_026283785.1 Coracopsis vasa | reverse complement strand
GATTCCTCTCTTGCAGGCTGCTAACCTGGGGATTCCTCTCTTGCCCTCTTCCCAGCTTTTGCAGATTTTTTTCCCTCCTCCCATGATGATTTATGGAAGGAAAAGTATAACCCTAAAATGAGTAATTGATGTTCTTTCGAAGCCATCTCCTTTACTCTACTTGTTCTCTTAATTTACTTGGTTTATACCAACTGATGACAGAAGCCTATTGTTTTGCTGAAACATTAACTTCACAAAGTCATTCCGCTCCCATCTGCAGCACTAAAATTAATGATTCCCTCTGCAACATCTGTTTAATTAACTATCGGCACCGTACAAGAGGCATCCAAATACCCCAGCGACTAAATCAGCCTCGAATTAGGGAAATACGATGTTAAATTGTATCAGAGAGAAGCAGAGATTATCCTTTTGAGTGCTGACATTCATTAGCTACCAGCCACCCCATGTATCTCCACAATGAAAAAGTGTCAGCAGCTCCTCACCATAAAGGTTTCATTTAGGGGCTGCTGCTCCTTTAGCCACGGTGAGTGGAAAGAGGAGGGGGTGAAGGGACATCAGCAAGCTGAGGCCACTGCTCCATCATCCCCGCTGGTGGATCTGTTGCTGGGATGAAAGATAAAGGTGAAACAGTGCTGCCACTAAGTGCTGCCTATGTTGCCATTGTGCCTGTTGGAAGCTGGTGTCAGCTTCTAGTGCTGCAAAAGCAGCAGGACTCAGTGTAAAAGCTGACACCGAGATAGGGAATGGCTGGGGATACAGCTGAAGGGACCAGTCTCTTGGTTACCCAGTAAAGAGAGAGATGGGAGAAGGCAGCTCTAAGGGGCAAGTAATTTGGACATCCAGGTCTCTAAAGTGCCTGGGGGTATTAAAGAGGTGCTTACAGCCACCACTGTTAAGCTGTTCATGTAGATGCATGTCGACCTTTGTACAGGTAAAACACAAACTAAGGGGCTGTTTTAAGAGGTTTTGAGGAGTTTTTAACTTTTTTTCCCCTACTTTGAACTCCCCTCCCTCCTTTAGGTTGCCATGGCAATAAATGCAGCGTGAAATTGCAAGTTTATAAAATGCACTAAGTCAGCAGCATGGTAAAAGGGAAGGAAAAGAAGGGGGAGAGCAGGGAGCTGATGTTGGAAGGGATGGCGCCTGGTTCATAGAGCTGCTTGTAGAGAGGAAGAGAGCTTAGGTCCAGGCAGGCTGAGCTGTGGCAGGGGCAGGAGGGCATCAGTAAGGGGAAAGTGTTGCCTCTTTGGCTCCCACTCGGTAGTTATGCTGATCAAGCTAGAGAGTGCTGTACCCAGACAGTGTGCTCTCTATCTAGACTTCCTGCCTGAGATGAACTTCCTCTGAAAAGGGAATTCTCAGGGGATTTTTGCCACTTCTTGGCAAACCAGGAAAGCACTAGGTTGTTGGCTTTAAAGAATGAGCCTGAGCTGGAAGTGCTGACATAACTCTGAGGTTCTTCTCTAATGCACGAGCTTAGGTCAGAAAAGTGCATTCACAGAGTCCTCCGAGGTGAGATTTTTCAAAGCACACCAAGCCTAAGGCTCAGGGCCCACAAGGGCCACACTTTCATCGGAGCTCAGCTCCCACTTAGGCAGCTAATTAATCTTTGCAAGCACCTCAAAGTATCTATACTGCATCTGCAGCTGTGATGTTGCCCTGAAGAATGGCTGTAGCTAAACTACAACTTCTCAGTTTAAAAACCCATTTTCTCTCTCCTTAGGATGGTATTTGCTGGCTTTCTCGCCAAACCATTTCTGATTGTTGTTTCTTGGTTTAAGGAATCAATGCATGTCTGAAAGACTGCTCTGAAATCTACCCTCTACCTTGTCTTCAAATCAAATAGATAGTTAAGTATGAGGGAAGAGTTGAATGTGGCTTCTTTAGACCCATGCGACCAACTCACAAGCAATGTGTTTGCACATTGAGCACATCTGTAGATGGTGAATAAATTTCAAAGGGAAGACAGAATAAAGGAGGCTGCTGTTAGACAACAAGCAGAAATACAACCCTTTATTCCCTCAAGAGGGGCTAAAGATCATAAACATTAATTATTCTTATACTAGATCTGTGTTAGCCTCAGGTTTCTCTGAGAATAAGCACTTTTCAGCTCTTTCCTTCCCATCTTTTCCCAAAAATCCTAGTTGTCTTCTGTTTCTTGCCATTGGTCTCAGTAGTCAACTCCAACTCCATCATTAATTTGGAGGTTTCAAAGGTTGGTTTCTACAGTCTCTTGTTTCCTAGCAAAGACACAATCATTAAGATTTGATTTGGTTTAAGGACAGCCACGGTCTGTCTGTCTCCATGGATAACACTCCTGAACATTCCTTTGAAGGAGCTTTCAAAATGGGTTTGTCAAACCCTGTTGAAATTTAAAATACTTTTATATAATTCATGGTGAGAATGTTTAAAACATTTTCACATGACATAACAAGAAACTTTGACTCATTTGCTTTAGAGGTTAATTCAAGCTAACGTACCCAAGCATCCCTTTGTAGGCATCTCCTGTTGTTACCTGTTGCTAAAGACAGAATTGCAGATGAGTGGCCCAGTTAAAACAAGTCCTGCCTTGTTGAGAAGAGGTTCCTGTGTAGTTCCAGCAGTAGGAAAATGTTCTCTCTCATGATGTACATATCTACATTTGTGACATCCACACACTTCAACATGCAAGCAAGCAGTCAGTAGTTGCTTTCTTATTGCTCATGTGCTGAGGTTATTGGCAGAAGTCTACTGACAGAGCATGTAAAGAATGTACCAAACCACATTTAAAAGTGTGACATGCAATTCAATAGCAGCCAGGGGAATTACAACGCTCTGTAGCCGGATAAGATGCTAAAGGAGCATGAAACACATGCTATGCTTAATGTGATTTTTTTTAAGACTGTTTCCTTTCCAAGCTTGCCAAGGAATGCATTGCACCGTCAGAGTGCAATGACATGAACCTCAGACATGAACAGCCATGGCAATTGTGGTGAGATGGAGACAGAGCTAGCACAGTTTATGCTTCTGCCTAGATAAGGGAGTCAGATGAACACCAGCTATAGCTTAACGCACAGAAACCTCTCAACACACAGAAGGATGAGGAACGGAAGTGTTATTCTAGGTGCAGAGGATCTACAACCCTGGATGTTACTGATAATGTAAGGGGAAGGAAGATAAGGAGATTGAAGGTTTTTAGGGGAGAGTGTCCCTTGGAAAGCCAGCCCTGGAAATGAGGCATCAATATTTACTTGGCAAAATGGTACACAGCTCTGAGATCTAGTAGATGGGGAATTAGAGATTGCTTGGATGGTGCACAGAGAAGCCAGCTGGGACTGGGCAGCCGGTCCAATAGGGACTGCACACACAAAGAGGATAGGAAAACCACTGCCATATTGTGTTTATAATTTTAAACATATATATTTTAATATATATACACTCACATATATATAAATAGATATATATATGTTTATATAAATAGTAGGAGAAGATACAAGGGGAAGAAGTGGCCCAGGACTATGTAGCAGATCTGTGCCAGTGCCGGGAATTGACTCTTGAGACTCACAGTATTTAGCCCACTATAACAAAAAACACTGACCATAAGGAGAACAGATATGAGTCTCTGTCTTCACTATTATCCTCAAGGTTTGGATTTATGCATTTATTTATTTATCAAACACAGAAGAATGACAAACAGAATGAGAAACACTGAAAGCTCGTAAAATCCTTTTCATATCTTTAATCAATCATGACTGGTGTATCTCCCACGCATTTTCCCAGTTTAAAATAGAATAAAGATGTCCTCTCCCATCACAATCTTTCTTCAGGCAGCTTTGCTCCTTACATCAGCACAATGACCCAAACAGGATGGCTGTATTAACAGATATGATCTAGCCTTTAATGGAGTTCAGCAACTGGGATTAGCTACCCGTAATGTAGTTTGGGCTGTCAGGCACTATACGAAACTGCTAACACATTACAAGTTATAGGCATCAATTCTTTCTAAGTGAAAAGGCATTTCAAATTCAAAACACTTCAAACCTAATAACAGGAAATTATCTTGATGGATCCCCTTCAACATGTACCAAAAATAAAGAGAGGAGGAGAAAGGGTCAGGCATCCGATCAAAACAAAATCATATCAGTGCTTTTTATCTCTCACTAGTGCAGAGCAATGCATAAGCATGGATTTGGATGTCAGGGAGGGAAGGAATTGTAAGGTGGAATGAGAAAGTTTGCAAACCACATTATAACAGGAGAAAGGGAAAGTTTACCTGCCTGTTTGGGTCAATGTGTACACCAGAAGCATCAGTCTGACCCAGCAAAATGACTGAAAAGTCCCTTGCAGGTGTTTTCCCAAAGCAAGCAGAGGAGTTAGTTAGGTTTTCATAGCTTTCATATTCTGAAGATGCCCTTAATGAGACCTGATTTTTCAGATCAGACAGACAGTGACTGCTGAAAAGCAGGTCCTTTTAAAAGCATCATTGTTAAAACACACATTTGGAGTGCACACCCTGAAAGTGTGCATGGTGTCTGAAAATATTGCCCATTTGCCCCTTTAATTCCCACCAATGGTCCAGGGCTAGAAATCATTGGAGGAGACAAGGAAGGGTCAGAGTTCAAGTAGTGAGTGCTGATGAGCTGAGTCATTGATCACTTGCAGGCAATAATCCATCATTTTTAAACCTCACTTGTCTGAAAGCTTTCTGTGTTGTCAAGCTGAGTCATTTCTGCCCACAGAAGAGCAGGCTAGGGAGGAAAACCTCTCAGAGAAGTGGCTGTGCACCAATCCTGCCATTGTCCTATTTTCTCCACATCTCTGTCTCTCTCATCCTTGACATGTGAATTGGCCAAGCCACCATCTGACAACCCCAGAAAGAACAAAGCTTCCCCAAGTTAGCAAGAGAGTCCCCTAAGGAAAAGCAATGGGCCTGAAAAACAAATTGAAAGCAAGACAGACAAACCAAAAAGGCATAGTTTCCTTTTAGCACATTTTGGGAAGAGCACGGGAGAGAAGTCCCTTACGGCCAGAAACCTGCACCGCCATTGGTTTTCCAGCTCAAGTCAGAAGCCCGGGGGAAAGGCAGCTCTTCACCACCTGTCAGGAGGGATTGCAAAGACAACAAACTGTCTTGTAGAAAAACAGTGCAGGATAGTCATTTGAGACTGCCTCATTAGTCATACAGTGTTTGCACATGTCAATGGCTGAAGGCAAAATATGACCTTAAGTTACATTATCACACCAAACACAATGTCTTTCTTTGCAGAGGGAGAACAAGAAGGAGTGAATGTACTGCATGAGACATGAGGGATGGAGCTTTGATGGCAACAAGATGGTACAGCAGCCATAAAGGTGGACGTCCTTGATTATCATCTCTGTTGCGGCAGTAGCTCAGACCTAGGACTGTGCCAGGTGCTGGATAAAGGTACTCTGAAATAAACGTGCTCTGCTTCAAAGAGCTTTCACCCTATATATCTAACGTTTCCCAGTGGGTGAATGTTATCAACAGACAAGACAATCCAAGGCAGCAGTGTGATGACATTAAAGCTGTTGGAAATCTAATCTTCCTTGCAAAAGTCAAAGCAGGCACTAGTCCTGACTATGAAAGGAGGGGAGTGTTTCACAAAGTGCAAAGCATCCTGTGCACGAAGTACCAAGAGTGCTCTCAAAGTCCCTGAAAGCACTGTCTGCATACCCATGGAAGGTGACATTTGTCCTCACACAGTGTGTGAGCTCTGCATCCTGTTTTATTCAACAAAGAGAGCGTCACTTACGTGGTGTGAAAAACTGTGTGGCTGGAAAGCTGCATAAAGATCAACTTCATGTGCAAATGTGTGTTGTCTTTTTCCTGGTTCCACATCCAACCTGCATGAGTTAGGTTTTCTTATAGCACCCAGAAATTAAAGTGCTAAGCTTGCCAATGGCTTTCCATGAGATAACCCAGAATCTCTTCTCTTTTTCACTGAGGAAAACAAGGACATTTTTTTCTACTTTAAATCAGATCTAGAATAAGATTTCTCAAAGCACATTGTGACTAATGTTGCTAGATGAGATCAACTTTTGGTCTGTTGACCAGATTAGCAGAGTCCTGTCCAAATAGAAGTTCTCTAATACACATTCAGTCCTTCTATTTTCTTACCAAAGACTAAATGCATTGGATCCAATAAAGAATGTGAAGGAAGCTATAAATACAGGTTTAACTTAATAGAGTGAATCCCAAAGTGCTAAGGAGGCATTTGTAAAGGCTGCTTAAAAGTTTTCTCATCAGTAACATTTGTGAGTCTCTTCTTCTGTGTCTTGACATATCGTACATCTTCTTGTGAGGGTTTGGAACATAGAACAGATTTTAACTGGAACCACTGGCCTCCTGCTTCTAGAAGATATTGTTAGGGTGGGCTCAGATGAAGAAGGATCATCAGCATGTTCTCAGAGCTTCTTGATTTGGCACTGAGGAAGATTTAGCACGTTCCGATACCCATTTCCTCCACAGCTCTAATCTTAACACCCACCTACTGCATGCTAAATGAACATCCCAGCACTTCATAATGGAGACAGGAAATTAATTCCTCATAAAGGGCTTTTTTTCCCCTACCCTTCTTATTAAGACTCCCCAGCCCTGTCAACAGCCAACTGCTCTTTCACGAGTCATAAAGGTGCATTTCTGCAGTCTCATTTCCTCAGGTTTCTTACGTGATGGATTATGCCCATTAGTTACCTTCACGTAGGAGAAGAACTGCTGGGGATCCAAGGAACCTTGCTGGACAGTGTAACCCTGACCCTTTAAGCAAGGCACTCAGGAAAAGGAGGACATGAAGCAGGTTGTCTGATGATATCTCCCTACTTTGCTCTGAGCCTCTTAGAGGCAGAAGCTATGGAAAAAGGCCCTCCCTGGTCATGCTGGCCTAGGGTTCCCATGGGAACCAGCAGAGCTGGTGCACTCCTCTGAGGAGGACATCTGAAACAAAGCTCTTGGTCCTGTGGTTTGATGAAACTTTGAGCATTCCCACATCTCTAGTGCCCAGTAAGTGCACACATCCATGTTTTCAGGATACAGGATGTCCAGAACAAGATTTTAAGAGGATAAAGTCCATGGAGATGTCTAACAATAATCTCCTTCCTTGATATAAAAATCAACCAGGAAGTGTGAAATCCCTAAATGATGCATTATAATTTTTCTCTCCAACTCATAGTCCGTTGGGAATTTTCTTTCTTTGGTGGCTATGACTAATCTTTAATTCTAAAAAAAATCAGGTTAATGTCAGCATTAAAATGGACCAGGCTGTGTGAGAATGACAGCTTTGGTTTAAAATTATGCCATTTCACCCAGGCTTGCTCTCAGCAGCTTCATGCAAGCAGAGCTGATGTTTAGAGAGATGGATGCTAAAACAGCAGGCAAAATTCTTGCAAAATTAAAATGGATCATATCCACATGACATGGATTTGGAAACTGCCGAGTGAGAATTTGGAGCTGGTATCAAAAGCTGGAGGGCAGTGTAAAATATGCACATGGATTGCATCCCCAGTTTTGGTTTGAAGCAAAAACTCATGCATCTAGCAAAACGAAAACCACACACGACCAATTCGATGAGCCCAAAATTAGAGAACATATCCTGGGAACATGATGTTTTGGAGCTTTCCTTGGTTCCCTTTTTAAAGTGTTATGAAACATCTCATTTGGATTTTCACATACCTACACCATGTACGCTATGGAACAGCAGCACGATGCGACTCTTCACAGAGATTTGAAGGTTTTCCAACCAGGCCTAGCGCAAATGTTCTGCAGGAAAGTACAGTTACCGCTGTTGTTGCCTAGCAAATGTCTGTGAGGAAGTGTTTCTGTTTAAGGAGCAAAACAAATTAAGTCTAAACCTTCAGCAAGGGCACGCTCCCCTGGGACAGCAGATATCTGTAAGACTCAGAGGGCAAAATTGTCAGAATCTCTTGTTAATATATAGGCAGCACATTGCAGCCACAGAGACCAGTGATATTAAAGTGAAAAACCCTGGTAGTTGTGGCTCAGTGTCGGAAATAGATGAGTGTTGGTAGAGCTCTTGACCCCAGGGAGTTATTAGTAATGCTTTTTTTTTTTAAAGCCATCTTTAACATTTTGTGTCTTTTTGTTTTTAATATATTAAGAAATTACACCCCAAAGGGGAATGGACTCCTCAGTTTTGTGTCAGTCTCTGCAGTAGTAAGTTTGCATCTCTAACTCCCCAGCTTACTCTTTGTGTCCATGCTGGGAAATGCACCCTATATCTACCTTCTAATGGGTATTAAACTGTCTTTAGGAAGGGATTAATGGGGTGGTTTGGCTTTTCAAGCTCTTCTTTTGCTGAGATATTTCTTTATAAGCTTTCAAACTCCCCCCTTGCCCCTCCAAAGTCTTTTCCTACATAATAATAAACCAGACCAGTTGGCAAAGTGGAGTCCCAGTGATGATGCGGCTTCTGCCTCTCACTCAGGGGGACTGGATTAGGGATGTAAAAGTCTACTAAGGGTTGATTGCATTTTAAGAGAGGAACACAGGATAACTTCCAATGGATGTTCAAAAACATGACCCTCAGCACCCTGGAGTAGGATCTGGAGAAAGATGTAGGACTCCCATTAGTTCAGCTTCTTTTTGTTCTGGCCCATTCCCATCCAGCCCTTTTGTGCAGAAAACAAAGTGAACAAAGGGCGCAAGTGAACGCACTGCTGTGCCACAGTTGCATCCTTGCTTTCCATGATGATTAGATGTGGAGGCCCTAATCAAGTTAGGGCTACACCTGAGTGCCAACCCAAGAGCAATATATTCCTTGAGCAATTTTGCCAGAAGCCCAAAGGGAGAGATTTCTTGAGTATTCAGTGAGAGGCTTTGGCCTGTTAACTACCTACAAGCCCCTTCCAGTACAGAGTGAATCCAAGGACTATTTATCATTCAGCAGAGGACTGATTTATCTACCTGGGGACTCAGTTCTGAGCTCAAATCATAAAGATGCTCTCTGTCAAGGGCTATCACACACATTTCATCCATTCCTTCGGAAGAAGGGGATGATTTTTTGACCTGGGTTTCTGAGATGCTGGGACAACAGTCAGAATAAATATTCTCATCCTTTACCACTCCAGGAAAGTTTTAATTCACACATTTTACAGGTGAGAGCCTTTTTATTCCATATTAAGTTTGTTGAAAGGAAGGAGTATCATTTAAACCAAGTAGGACAGGATAAACCATAAGAAAGACCCTCTACGTATCTTCTCCTATGAGCTGTGAACTGCATTATTAACAAAAAAACTTGGAATATTTATTGGGAAGAAAATCTTCAGTATTTGAAAGAGGTAAAATGGCATGGACATCCTACAAGGATGTGTATGATCAAGCTGCTTTCATCTGTGCTTGCAGGAGAGATATAAATACAGACAAAGCAAAAGATTCCTTAGAGCAAGAGACTCTGTTCTGTGTTGACAGATAACACATGCAATGACTGCACATCCCTGCTCCGCTGTGGCCTCCAGATCTCAAGATGGGCTGGAGAATGCACCAAGACAACCAAGATAGGAGAAAGGAGGCACTGAGGAAGCTGGAAGAATGGAGCAGACCCTCAAATTCTTGGTTGGGCTGCATATACCATCTCTTCCATGCTTCAAAGGCATCCTGTATTTCATGCAGGTGAGACTCATGGCCTAGATGAGACCTGGTTTAACTGCTGTGACTGTGAAAACAGCTCTCCATACATACTACCAACGAAAGACAGTGCTGTGCTGTCTCCACCCCATGACAGAGGCGTTTGATATTAACAAGTCTTTCCTAAGCCCAGAGGCGGCAGTTATCAAATGGAACAACACTGCAGAATTGCCTCACTATTTGGGTGGACACGGTGGATGCTCCTTGTATCAGCAATACAGTAGCAAGCAAGTTAACTATCTTATTGTAAATACTTATTTCCAGCCTGGAAAGCTGTTGCTCAGTCTGGTCTGAAGTTTCTGATCTCAGTTCTCAAGCTCTCCCGGCTTCTAACAGTGGCAAGATGGAGCATGCAGCACGTAATAAAAACAACCATGTTTCTTTCCTCAGCTATTTGCAGCAATGTTTAGGTAAGTTAGGTTTATGTGCCTTATCTTCCTCAAACCAGATAGAACATTTCTCTTCCATTACAAACACTGCTTAACGGATCTCTAACAGCCTTTTACAACATTAAATATACAAGAAAATGAGGGGGAGAAGGATGAACCAAACAACCCTTTGTTTCCAGGTATCCCTGGTTATAGTTGGGAAAAGAAGTGGAGAACAAAGAGGGGAGAGAGATAAAAAAGTTGTAATTGGGTCCTTGGCACAAGCTTGTCACACATAAACACAGCAAGTAAAAAACTGGAATGTTAAAAGCAGAAGTCCTTAACTCCTAAAGTTCCCAGGTATTCAAAGGATCTCTGAAAACAGACTTGCAGTTCAGGTCTGTTTGCCCTCAGCAGTCAAGAAGCAAGTATTCAAGGTGGTGTTATCCTCCACTGTGGAAGGTTTCTCCCCATCGTGCAGCAAACCAGTTAGGAGAGGGGGGACATAGTGGAGGGATACATACTGGTGAAACTCCCTCCCTTTGACCCTCAGTACCCAGACTACACAAAGAGTAAAAGTTACTACATGTGCTCTCTTTCAGGCTGGTACAGGTCTATTGGTTCAGGTGATGGAGGTTGCTCATTACACACACTTCTACTGATCTTGTGCTTATTCCCGCACAGATTTATGCTGAAGACAGGTACAAAATGTGCAATTTCATTCACTCTAGCACTGTGTTTTCTATCTCCTATGAACTGGACTGGTACACGAACCAGAGAAATCCCAACCTCCATGGACAGGCCCAAACTGAAAACAGTCATTATATTATAACAAAATCTGATGTATTTTTCTGTCTCCTGTCTCCTATGCAGTCCTATGTTTTGCTTCTGCTTTACTTTATAATAGTCTCCATTCTTATTTTCCTTTATGATCCTTTTCTTCACTGACTGACTGTAAAAAACACTCAATTTGACGGTATTCGGTTTGGAAAATCAATGAGTCCATAAATAAGGCTCAAGAAAGACCCAGGATTGTCTCTAACAGAAATGATAACTTTTATAGGGCTGGACAGCAAGTTTTCAGTAACACCTTTTGATAGGCAAATAGCAGTGAATGGCATGTGATGACAGAGAATGATACTTTTTAAATAGAGAAGTTCAAGTGTTTTGCTCAAAAGCATTACATTTCTCTTGAAATGTAAGGGAAAAGTAGGGAAAGAAAATAGAACCAAATATGAAAAGGTGCAAAGAGAATATTTCATCTCATCTGATCCAAATCCTTCTGTCCATTTCCCTTACACTCCAATTCATGCTTAACTTTACCCTGTTATCCTGATTCTTCATAACAAAAGGTATTGACAAGTCTAGTGCTGTAGAGAGGAGAGGATGGGAAGGCTTCAAAGCAGCTGGTGTATTCCAGGGCTCAATTCCCTTAGAATATAAATGAGAATTAAATGCTTAATTCCTGCTGGTGGTGCTTGAAGTCCATCATGGCTTCTTGCTGTAACACAGAGGAGGAAAGATTGCAATGGGCCTCTGTTGTGCTAGTATCTCTTGAGTACAGAAGTGGAGATTACTGGAATGTTTCCTTAATGGGCATCCTTAGCTCTGTGCGCTTCAGGGAAACCTATGTCCCACAGCAGTGGAAGTGGTGACAACTATTGTTTTCCCCTCTTTTTCCTATGTCTTCCCTGGATCTGAGCTCAGTCTCAGGCTCTCCATCAATACAGTCCCTCACTTATTTAGATCTTTCTTTGCTACTCTTGTTTCTTTATAGAAAATGTGTAAAAAAATCAATAGCTTTTAGGAGTCCATCTTCCTGTCATCTTTTTTTCTTTAAATGGGACACTTTCAAATGATAATCAGAAGCACACAGCCAGACAATGCACTCAGCTAAGCTTCATTTTCTTAGAGAAATAAGCTTTAAAAAGGTCCCATTTTATTATGCTTTTCCTACAATATAGGAATTAAAATTGTTTTGCTCGTCCTGGCCAAAAGCTGCTTTCAAAAAGAAGATTAGTTTGAGTCCCTTTGCAGTGATTCCCAAGATGCATTTACTGTCTGAAATGTTGATCTGCAACCTCTTCTTAAGTGCAGTCTGCAGTGCCATCCTCATCAGTCCTCTTTGGTCTATTGTGCATCTACAACTCATCAATAACTTTGCTACTTGTCCCATGACTTTGCTCCCATCACAGACAACAAGAGATGAATAGTCCCTGCTTCACAGAAGTGACCCTCTCTGAAAAGCTCCTGAATGAGATCAGAGGAGAGACATAATAACCAAAAGCAGTCAGAAAACCCCTTCTAAGAAGTGTTTGAAGATTGTGCAGGAAAGCAGCATTTAACAGAGTTTTCTACTTGGCAGCCTGAGATGCTCAGCTTCAGGCAATGTCAAGATTCACCTGTGTGCACATCTGGGTCTTCACTGCTGCTTGGAAGGATTCACTTTCTATCAGAAAGTATACAATACTCCATTAGATATACTTTACTGCAAACAGTGTTAGGAACCTGGCTGATATCCTGTCACCTGTGAGATTGTGAGCATTTCCTGGGGTCCTTCCTTCCCTCTATCAGCTAGTCCTTCGGATGCTATAAAAAGACATCAGAGATATGTGGAAATTGTGGGATTCAGAGTGGAGTGGAGTTCTCTGACATACCCAGGGCTGACCATCGCTAGTGGTAGGTTACTGTGCTAGTAAGACCCAAGGGGCAGCAGGTTTGAACTTTCCTTGCAGTGTGTATCTGCATGATTCTCAATTCCCATCCAGGCAGAAGAGATCCACATACCCATTAATTTGTCCTTTATGGTTTAATTGATAGTGAACCCTTCATCACTCATCTCTTCATTTGTCCTTTTCATTTAAATGTCACCTCCCAAGCCAGTATTCTCCTAAGGAGTGAGAGGAAAGGGGAATATTTTCCTATTAAGGAATCCTGCCTTGTCTTCTGGATTAACCACCTCTTTGAAATAATATTTGCCTATTAGATACTGGAAAGGGAAGGAACAACCCTAATATGAGATATAAAAAGGGTAAGAAGAGAGAGATAAGGGACACAGCAAAGGAAGAAATTGCTAGAATGATGTGCATCAGAGACATAGGGAATCTAGTGCAATGAGAGACCTTGGCATCCTGGGAGACTTTTACTAATGGTTCTCTGCAAGTCTTATTATTTCATACATATTCTCATATCACTGACAAAGATACTGCATAAATCACTTTCCCTTGTCCCAGGCTGACCCCTTAACCTGTGAGAGATAATGAGGCACTGTACCTAGCATCATCTAATGCTGCCAAGATCTATATCAAAGAACATTAATTCTCCATGATAACATCTCTATTTATTAATGCAAATGCCTTTAATCCTTCCCCAGCCTCTGCTCAGCTAGCCACCTTTACTATTATTACTGAAATTTCATTGGAATTAGGTAAATTGGCTTAGTGTCCCCAGAAGGTGGATGTCACTAGGAGCTGAACTCTAATGTGTCCCTATTGGCACTGACACTCACCTCTTGGATAGATTAGCTTCCAGACTCATTACAGTTAGCAGGGGCTATATGTTGGGGCTTTCTGAAGGTGAGAGAGTGTTTGCACCTTTTCCATAGAAGTCAGAAAATGATTCATAATGAATAATTTGGTGACATTTTCCCCTTTTTGGGGTAATATTTGCAGAAGGTGAATTGTGATCCCCCCTCACCACCACCCCAATGTCACATGCTGCTCAAAGTTCTTTTCAAGGTTGTTTCTAGGGGAAAACCTTGCTATTTACTTTTCTTAAGACCAGGATCAAGGACCTATGCTGATTTATGCTAAATAATAATCTTCTCCAGCCACAGGTTTCCAAGGAACTAGGGAAAAAGCCTTAAGCTTTCACAAACTGGCCAACAGAGAAAGACAACTCCCTCTCTATTTAATACAGTGGGAGAAAGAAATCACAGATCTGTAATTCTGCCATTGCAGGATCATGATCTGATAGGGCAGCCACAGAAGATAAGAGAGAGAAGCTATCACCTTCTGGACTACTCACTGCATGAGCAACCGCCTCCCAGCAAAGGTCTCCTTTGGGCAGACCAGGAGGAGCTGTTCTGCACCTCAGAGCAGCAGACATTGGGTGGTATTTCAGCATGGGGTTTCTCTACCACAATCTTACACACGCACTCTTCAGTAGATAGGAACTATAACAAACAATGGCACAGTTGTTACCATCCCACCCTACCATATTCAAGTGGGAAACCATTCTGGGGGTAGTGCCTTGTGGTAGGAAGGTGAGAGCAACCTTTGACACTAAGAAAAGTTAGGAAGGGATCACATACTCAACAGGGCAGCAGTATGGGGTGGATGCTCAAAGGCTTCACAGGAGGCCACAGAGACAGGCAAGAGGGTAGCAAAATCCACAGCATGAAGTGTTTGCACACTGCTGTTTGTATAACTCTGCTCTAAGAAGTAGTGAAGAAAATGACCCTAGAGGCCAAGGAGACATGAAACTTCTGGATCAATTATACTCCTCTTCCTCCAACTGCAGCCTCAGGCACAGAGGGATGTGGGTTTGGGCACTATTATTGCCACATGACCCTTGCATAACATGGAAAAATACTTCATCTTTCTTCTCCAGGTCCCTATCTGCAAGGGATCTATGTAGATATAAAGATTTATAAAGCTTCCCTTCCTGTACTCTTTGGCTGGTATATTTGTCAGGGCAGGCACCTTCTGCCATTCTGTTTCCGTGCAGAGGGCAGCACTGCAAGGTTCAGATCTCAAGTTTAGTCTCTGTATGCAGCATCAATATTACTTGCTAATAAGTGTTAGACATCAACCTATAAGCAGAGAACAAATGCTTCCTTCTTGTGAACTGGTATTATTGTCCCTGAAGACAGTGACAAGCAAAAGTGGAAAATCGATGCAAGAAACTGAATATCTGGAGTGAACTCCAATTTGTCCTATGGTCCGATCTGTCACCTATTCTCCTCTTGCTATTCAAGCCTAAGTCCTGTTGACATCAATGGAAGTTCTTTGTAATTATGGAGGGGAGGAGGAGGAGGGAAATAACACACTCTGTAAGGCTGCAGTTCTATCACCTTTTCCCTTCTTGGCCATCAAATGCTGAAAGAGTGACCCTGTTTTCATTAAGAGGAACACCTTGTGAATGAATACAGGATGTCAGATGGAAACAGAGGCAGACAAGGCGAAGAATTCATTAGACAAAGTTTCAATGCTGCAGAGTGAGACGTTCATTATTTTACAACTTGTCCCTGTGAGTTTTAAAGAAGCCAAGCAGTTTGTATATAAACTAGCTGATATTTTGCCTTAAAAGTAACACTAAATACAAAGCCAAAGCTTTCCTAGTTTAAACCTTTTCCTTCTGTCACTACACTTCACCACCAATTCCACCTTGGAAACTGGGAGACCAGAGCAGTTTGGAGGGTGCAGGGTCATAAGAAAACCTACTCCTGGGAGACTCCTGGCCCAATTTTGCAGCCTCCAGAGATTTCCATAATTCAGGAGAACCAGCAGAGATTTCAGTGTGTGGATGGATAGAATTCAATCTGCAAACACTTCAGGCTCCCTGACATTGCGAGTTGAGAAATCACGATGAATAAAGCAGTTCTCTGGAGCACTGAATCGGATTGCGACACAGATGGCGATTTCTGAAGCGTTTGGATTGATCCTCCTCCCATATCCACCACCAACTCCATCTCCTGCAGGGAGATGTCCACTGACTAGCAATGAGCTCCTCTGAAGCTGGGACACTTGCATTCGGGAGGCACCAGGGATATTTTAAAGAGCTAGGACAGCCAATGATAATATTTAAAGTCCTTGTTATGAGATTCCAGAGCAGGATTTGCCCCTGTGGAAGGAAAACCTGCAGCAAAACATCTGTGGGGTGTGAGATGTAGAGCATCACACTGCTGACTGGAAAAGCTCAGACCGACAGTAGGGCTCAATATTCAGGCAGCATTGCTTCCCCCAGAGGCCTTGGCATACCAACACCTTTGCAGAACATTGGATTTACACTGCAGGGGATGGGGAGACGGGTCTGTTCAGACAGGCTCAGGCTCACACTTGTCTTAACCCACACAATTAACTTTAACGGTCACAAATCCCTGCTGCAGACACATGCAAGAAAGGGAAAGCTCCTTGTATACAGTGCATGTGTTGGATAAGTCATTTGCAAAAAGCAAATTCAGGGCTTCTGGATTGAATAATAGGAATGTCTACAACCTGAATTAAGTGAAGCAGCATTCCATTAATCTTATACATACATGACCTAACCACTTGTCAGGGCTATTTGTGGTTACTAAGGATGTTTTGGGTGCTGGTGACTGAAACTATAGCAGACACCCTGCAGCCCTGCACCTCTTGGAAGCGATAATTTACTCATGGATAGCTGCTCAGTAAGGAAGAGACACACAGGCAGGGGATCCAGGAACAGTCTGTGAAGAAATTCATAAAAGAAGGATCATTTGAAGCTGATTCACCTCTGTGTATGTGTGTGGGGTTGTATCTAAATCTGTGTATGCATATGTATGTCTGTGTGTTTGCCTTGACTGAATGAATCACCCTACCTGCTATAGTGTAAAACAGCAAACATTAGTAAAACTGATAATAAGCCTAGTGGTGGTGATTCAACCAAAGCTAGCACATCTGTCACTGAGCAACACACTGCCAGGTTTTTCATCAAGGGAAATACAATTGAATAGTAATGTAGTAAAGGTAAAGCAGCTTCAACAGAGCTTTCTGCCAAATTAAATACAAGGTACACTAAAGAAAAAGACAAAAAAAAGGCAATACAAATACATAATCTCACCCTTCTTGAATACAAATCTCTTTGTAATGGGTACTCAATGGCTAAAGACACATCGCATCTGTAGTCTGAGCAGCTTGTTCAGGGGGTGGAGGATGGATGTGGGTGGATGGGTGAGCAGTGAGGATGCTGACAAGCGTCCAGCTCTGGGAACATGAAGTCTTCTCTGTGCCAACAGCCAAATAAGGAATTGAAGGGGAGGAGGAGATGGGCTTTTCGACTAATATTTCGAGGCCTGGTTCTCTAATGCCATCTGGTCACTTGGCAGTGCTCTTGGCAATGCAGAGGAGCTATAACCCCATCCAAAGTAGTCTCAGAGGGGTTTCCCTGCAGTGGAAAATCCTTTGATGGCAAAGGGCTTCTGCAGGGCTTGTAAGAGACTAACCTGGAAAGACAAGACAACACTGTTGGAGATGCTTCGCTCTCCCTAATCCCTGGCTAGAGCAATACCTTCCTGCAGCCACCAGCAGCCAGTCCAGACCCAGCACCCCAATCACAGCCCAATCTGGGACCTGTGCCAGTGCCTAAGCACCCTCACAGGGAAGAGCTTCTGCCTAAGAGCTCATCTCAATCTTCCTTCTTTCAGGTTAAAGCCATATAGCTTGTGAGATGATGAAAAATAGGTGTCTCAAGGGTGCGTTTGCTCTATATGGAGCTCTTTGATTCCAGAAGTGAAATCCTAGAGAATTTCCTTCTTCTGGTTAATTTGTATGGACAGGTAACAGGTCCATTGCTGATTATGTGCATTGTAACTGCATGAACTGACTCCAAGAAACATGACCAAGTCTGCCTACAATGTAATGTCAGCACATAGCACTGTGAACTGAGATCCCTGTCTCATTATGTAAAGTCAAAGGAAGGAAAGGATGGAGTGAGACATCTGGTGAGCTTGCTCCCTTTGGACCTGCTTAGGTGGGTGAGGAAAAAACCCACAGACCTATGAAGCTGGAACCTGTGGAGCCAGAGGTGGATGCTTCAGGACCCAAAGCTTATTCAAATGTATATGTGTCAAGGCAGCAATGGCTATTGGAAGCAGCAGCACTAACTTCCAGCAATGAGCCACCAAAGAGCCCTTGCCAGACCTTTTAGGACTGTGCTATGGTGGCAGTGTCACTTCCCATAGGTGCTGCAAACCAGCCTGCTTTCTGTATCACCACATCCTTTCTATACTGCTCTGGTTGCATAAAGACCCTTTAATGGGGGTATCATTGTAACCGACCTTGACTCACTTCTACCAGACTGTAAATAAGTATAATTAACCATCAATTTGTCATCTACAAGCCAAAGAAAAGCAAAAAGAGAAAGGGAAGGAAAGAGGCTTATGGGGTAGATACTTTGCTGTCTGCAGAGGAGCTGGTTTGGGACATTTCATTTTCAGCATCCTATTTCTTCACATTTTCTCTTTCCCTTGTGCACGGAGCAGTTTTCTTCTGTTCTGCTTTTGTTCCCATTTATCTTTTTCTTTTTTAACCAGAGGAGCATTAAAGAAAAAAAACCCAACACCTTTTAAGCATTTGTGTTTAGCACTCGTTTGGCTTTGGAAAGCACTGCAGGGCTGGAGATAAATACACACACACGTGCACACACCAATACTCAGACCCCTTCTGGCTGGAGCAGGAGGTGAAATAAAGCCTTTGGACTATTTCAAGATGAGACAGGTTTGCAAAAGCTACAACACAAAACCCACCACAATCAACACAGCAACAGCTCTGCCAGGCTGAAAGGAAGCCCTCCTGCAAGTTCCATTTCAAAGCATGCTTAGCAATTGCTTCTCCCGAGCACGTAACAGCCCTGCCAAGCAGTTCCAGCTGAGTCACGGTTGCAGGCCAGTCAATGCCTCTCCCTCCCCTGCTTCTCCCTTTTTCCCCTCTTTGCAGAAAGCAGAACAGATCAATGTATTCTACCCGGGTTACCAAACATGCTGCAACTATTCAGGCTAATAAATAGTGCTAGATGGAAGTGGAAGACAATAAAGATCACAGTGTTAGGGGGTTGTTTTTTCTCATTCCCTTCCAAAGTTGAATGATAAATAGCAAGCAGTCACACAGAGACAATGGGGCAATGAAAAGTGTGATAGCAGTTTGCTCAGGGTGGGCAAGGATGGTGAAGGACCCCTAGACCAGGCAAATCAGAACAAACCCACTGAAAGCTGAGGGAAAGGATAAAAACAGCACTGATGCTTTTCAGTGGTGTCACAGCACTGGGTACACCCATGAGGAACTTGCTTCTCAAAATGCTGTACACTAATGTTTCATATGCACACAAATTACTGGTGTTGAATCCATCTGCAACAAAGCACTCTGCTGAGCTCAATGCGAAGGGGCTTTCACCCTCCTCCTGCCAGACCCGAGCTCTCTCCTCCTTTCCCCAGCTGCAGGCAGCAGCCCATGAATTTATTGCTCCAGAGTGCCCAGTCCTAACACACCTCCCTTGTGTTCATCTAAAACCAATAATAATAAAGGAGAAGGTTTGGAGCAATTCAATACAATTCCTGAGCCAGAAAACAGCTGTGTGTTCAGCTCACAGGGCTCTCAATGCTGGCTAAGGTCATCGGTACACGATGTCTGGTTTGCTGCCTCAGGTGATGGCCTACATCTGACACTTGAGAGGAGAGTGAAAATAAACCCATAATGCACTTAAGTCAGCTGTGTGATGCTGCAACTTGGCTTGGGAAGATTTGTCTCTGGTAATATCCCTGCAAGAATCACAGCCTTAGGAAAGCAAACCTGATGCAAAAGCAGCCACTATCTCCTTTCTGAGACATCATCCACCTGTACCACACTAAGAAGCCCATCAGCGGAAGTTTGCAGACTACAATGAGGGGTTTTATTCCTCATCATGGAAATTAAAAATGGTTTAAGCAGTTTTCCTCTTGAAATCTTTTTGTTTGGTTGTTTGTCTCTGTAAAAAAATACTTACAGAAGAAAATGGCATGACTATTGCTTTGCCTCCTTCCAATTCTATTTAATTGGATAATTCCACAAAGGAAGCAGTTAAAAATAAAATGGATTATTGAGGCATAATAAGAAAAAGCCTACAGGTGTTTTAAGAAGCAGATACAAGTTTTTGGCATAAAAAAATTGTTGAGAAAAGACCAAATTGGAGAAAGAAAAGGGAAGAGAATCAGTGATAATATTTGTGGATCTTCTTCCCACCTTAAATTACCAGGGAATTCTGAGTTTAAAGATGGACATGGTATAGAAAGGACCTTTAGATTATCTAGTTCCACCCCCTGTTCCATCCCTGTGCCATGGGCAGGGATGCCTCATCCTAAACCATGTCACCCAAGGCTCTGTCTAACCTGGCTTTGAACACTGCCAAGGATGGAGCATTTACCACTTCTTTATCCCATGCCACCCAACTGCATGGCTTTTCCTGCAGCAAACAGGCCTGACCTGCTGCACACCAGAGATCTCTGCTGTGCCTTTAAGCATTAGGTGTTGAGATTATATCTACCATGTGCTTGGGATTCAAAACCCCACATTTTTGCTCTTCTCTACCATAAGTGACTTTCCTTTGAGCAAGTGACCTGCAGCTGCCTGCCTTATGCTACCAAGACTAAAATCACTTTCCAGAGTCAGCTAAGTACAGCCACCAAGCCTGAGGTAGGATTTGAACCAGGTTTCTGGAAGAGGAAAGTGAGAAAGGCAGAAAACACTTGCAGTTCACAGAAAAACAACAGCATCTTGTCTCTGCTTTAAAGCAAGATGATTTGCCATGAAATATTACCCCTTAAAGCCACATCATTGCATCATTCAGCAGTGCTCGCAGACTACTGGCCTCACCCATTTATTTTCACACAGAGATCAGACTGTAAACCTCCTGAGGGAATAAAAAGGGAGGAAAGAATCCTGTTTTCCTATCAATTTTTGCAGATAGATTTTATCTCATTTTCTCTCAAAAAGAGAAAAAAATCCAACTGAGCAATCCTATAGTACAAATAGATTGAGGTACTTTAGGTGTAAATGTGGGCAAAAGACAACACTGAGAGATGTTATGGCACACGTTTTGTAATAACCAGGTATTTTTAAGCTAAAGCATTAAAGGATTTTCTCACTTGCAAAAATAATTAAGAGTAAAATTCTAACCCCCCTTGCTTCAATAAGAGGAGGGGGAAAGGCTTAGAAACATAGCTCTTATTGTCAAAAGCAAGTATGCCAAATAAAAGTGATCTTCCATATGTCGGTATTTGCTTTGGGACATTTCAGGAATATGATGTTTTACACCATGATATTGCTATGCTAAGGACTGACAGCGTTGCAGCAGGGATGCATCACTGTCAGCCCTGACAAGAAGTCTGGCTTTGAACCATATTCTGACCCTCTCCTGACTCCAGTGGGATCCAAAACCTCACCATTATTCCATCAAGACAGCTCCCAGGCTATTGCTGAGCAGGTACTAGACCTTGGGGATCTGACACCCTCTGCACATGGAGATGCTGCTGTTTTTCCACAGCACAAGATTTGAGCAGCACAAGGGCTCTGCTACTGCATCTTACATGCCCTTAGAGCATTTTAAATATTAAATAATAAAAATAAGTAAAAGTAAAGAATAAATCCATAAATAAAGCAAATGTATAACTCGCAATTAATTATTATTTCATTACTGGCAGCACATTCTCTAACAGAATAACTAAAAGCAGAGTTTTCTCCTGGCTTTGCTTCATATTATTAAACTACTACCAACAATTCCTTGCAGGACATGCATTCTTGAGCTAATCATTTGAGGATTAGTTTTATGTATGCATAAATAGCTCATGTTTTGACTCAGGGTCTTTTCAGCAATGGGCTTGACAATTATGTTTGAATAACATCAGCTCAGCGCATGTATATGCACAAAGTTTGTGCTTACACAAAGGCATGGGAGTAACAACATCCTTTTGCTTTCCAAGGAAACCTTTGTACTCCACTGTTTGCTGGGATCATCCTTTGAAAAGGGCTTGTAACTTTGTCACCATCCTGCCATGAGAAAATCAGAGCATTTAAAATAAGTATGGTCTTTGGTAGATACCGGAACGAACTCACAAATCCTGATTCATTTTAAAGAGCAGCAGCCTCTAAACATGTGCACGGGGGCATGTCATGGCTAAGGTACACAGCAAGGTGATGTGAAGACACTATTTGTTCTGCTGCAAAGCTGATGAGACTTCAGGCCATCGCAGTGCTCTACACATTGCTGTTACCTGTTAAAAGGACAAAGCAAATATCCCTAGCATCTCCAAGTTGATTTTTTCAATGCCAATACCTCGGCTACAGCTAAGGCTTCCATATCTTTGCTGCTCCTACTTGTTGCAAGCCCACAATAGCAAAGGTGTCTATAGCATTTCCTAAGCACATCTGCGTTTGGCCATGCAGCTGTATCTTGTTTGCCTCATGTGAGGTTTTCAGTTATGGGAATGTGCAATATTTAGCAGAGAAGGAGTCTGATCCTGATGTCAAATACTATAACTGATTATATACACGTTAATCCCCATATTCACATGCACATATATGGCCTTATTCTATCACTTAATTTTGCAGAAGAACAAGTTCCATCAGTTTCTAATCTGTTGAATAAGCTCATTCAGAATTGTCAAGTAGGTTATTTCTCACCTCCTTTCTCTGAATCAAAATTACTTGGGTGGGAGAATGAATTGTATAGAAAATTGTCTTTTTATATCCAGCTCAGGAAAAAGATTTCTCTATTTCTCTTTGAATTAAAATTTTAGAGATGATTTGCTACTTAAAGTATTTTATTTCAATTGTGTTGCAGCACTACATTTCAATAGGAAAATGGTCCATTTGGATTACAGCGAAGTAGCGTTTCGTACATTACGAAACACTAGCCACAGACACTTGCATTTATTACAGTGTGAACTGTCATAATAAACGTAGTTGGCACTTTATTTTATCAAAGTAGTGAAGTGATATCAACACAAACGCAAACTGATTTGTTTCAGCTGGGAATTGATAGTTCCCAGCTGGAACTATCACTGAAACAGACTCCCTCCAGCAAAATATTTTGGGTTTGACAAAACCACACTTTTTGGAACACATAACCATTTTCTCAAGATGTTTTTGCTGTTTTCCACTTTGTTTCTCTAATACTGGCCATGGTTTGATTAATGTCTATACAGAGGTCCAGAGGAGCCAAGCGTGATGTTTCTGCTAAGCAAAGTCAGGAATCACTAAAATTCACATCTTCCCTATGTAGTACACTGTGACTTGTCTTGCTTATGTCTGCTGCTTGGTTTGGATACACACACCAAGAACAAAAGGGCTATTCCCTTCCCACCCCCTCTCCTCAGCATCTCTCTATTAACCTGACAGAGTCAACAGGCAGGAAAATTAGTATCCACACACCTTAAAGGCTACAGACCTCTGCTGCTTAACTCTGGAGCAGTCTGTCTCCATGCCCCTAGTGCTGTTTGTTTTGAGCAAGGCTGAGTGGGGAGCTAGCAGGAAAAATAATTACCTTTGTAGTAAAATCTTTCCAGCCTTTGCTATTAAATCTCATCTGTAGACCTAAAGCCAGGGGCCTGTGGGTGAAGGGAGTGAGCGCACGCATTCATTTTTTCCTGTACCCACTAAAGAGCGAGAAGGCAATTAAAGCACCTTTAACAGGTTGAATTCTGCTTCTGAGTGCTGCTCTGCATGTAGCACAGAGGGCAAGCCCTGGCTGGGTGCTGAAACAACAACCATGAGGTTTTTAGATCCAGCCACTGCATCCTACACACAGGACCTCCCAGACTGCCCACTTCTGTACCTAACCCCATTATCTTCCCATTCCCAGTCACTGCTTTGCCCCATGGGCTGCAGAGCACAAGAGAGAAACCACGGGCAATGCAGCAGCTGCAGTTCTGCAGGGAAGGCAGAGCCCCCTACATCTCCCCATGGTACAGGCTACCTCTTGGAGGGAGCCAGCATCATCCTTCCAGCCAAAGAGAGGGGTCCACAGTGTGTTTTATGGCTCTGCTGCAACCTCCATCTCACCAAAGTGGCCTTTTACCTCGGGCTGTAGCAGCTCTTGGATTTAGCGCGAGAGGTCTGTGGGTTCAGATGACTCACACAGCACCACCACGTTATAAATCCTGGTGAACTTTTGAACGCAGAGCTGTTTGTAAACTGCAGAGCAGCTCAGCCAGCCTAGGGCTCCCACCAGCAAACACAGCCAGCTCACCAGGAGCACAGCAGCACTAGAGAAGTCCTCAAAAACCAGGATGCTCTGCCTGTACATCCATATTCTTGCTGCAGCAACACCAACTGATGCTTCCCCTGTGCTCTCTTGCCACAAAACAGAGCTATTTCCTTCCCTTGCTTACTGGTGCCTGCACTATTGCCCCAGAGATAGTGCCTACAACAAATACACAGCAAATAGAAGATTATACGTGAATGAAGACAGCAAAGACACCGTGGAAGAGTATCAAGGAGTGAGGCAGAGGAGTGAAAAAGGGAGGAGTAAGAGAAGACTGGAAATGAATGCTTCTCTTGTCTCAGTGTACCCATAGTGATGTGAAAAGTCATTAAACACCTCAACAGACTTGCACAGGAGAGTAAACAGGCCCAGCTAATAGGACAAAGACACTGGTACTTTATCTCTCGCCTCTCTTCAGATTCAGAGCAATGAAGGTTACCCATCACAGGGCATCCTCCTGTGTTTTTAATATTCTCCTATCAGCAAGATAAAATGCGCCTCGCTCCTTTCCTTGAGAATTTCTTATTGCAAGAAAAAGACACAAAAAGGACCTTGCTCTCAGTGCAGGGGGAATTTCAAAGCCAGAGTTGGTCTTTTTCATCCCTGCACCCCCAGCTTGAGAAGACTGGCTGCAAAATGAACTGTTTCACTCCATGGCCTTGGCCTGGAGTCCCTCCAAAAGCCAACAGAAGAAGAGCAAGACTCAACAGGAGAAAAACCTCTCTGAAAACCTGCAAAGTGAATCCCTCCAGAGCTTTCTATGAGCAACAACAGGAGATAGGACCAGAGGAGCAAGTAGTGGAATTAGACAGAAAAAGGCTTCTCCAGTGAATGTTGCAGATAATGACAATCATGATTATGGTTTCTTAGTAGACGTCACCAAGAGCAATCACATGTGAGCCTCCACCGTGCTACATCCTGTGCAAAACCCACTTAGGAAAACAAACAAGTAAATACCCACTGAGAGGGAAGAGCCTCCCACTGGGAACTTGATAGAAAGCACTGAAGGACTCAAGTCCTGCAGCACAGACCTTTCACATCAGGGCATACACACTTCTTTCTGTGAGAGAAAAACAAGGTACAAACCTTGCTCCAAATCCTTCACAAAGAGAATATGTCATTTACTCCTGCAAGAGAAGACACAGACTCAGGTAATGCTCAGTCCACTGTGTCCTTACTTGTTCCTACAATCTCCTATTTAAGTATTCTCTTTTAATGCGGATTTTTGGACAGTTCCTTCTTGTTCCTTCTTATATTCTCTCTCTGTACCAGCAGAAAGCCACCTCTAACTCTTCCTAATGAGTGGACCTTCAAATTACAAAGGAGTAACTTTTCATTGCTATACTACACAACCAGGCTAAATTAGAGCAAGTTCTGAAAGGCTCCTTTGCAGATGAAGAAGAAAGCTGGCATCACTTACACAACTTGTTTGCCTTGAAAGAGTGGCTCATCCCAAGTATAAACCCATGAATATTTTAGCCCAAAGTATAGGTGCCACTGGAAGCACTTCAGCATTCCTTTCTCTCCCTGTCCTTGAGTATGGAAATGACTGTCCATCTGGTCAGTCAAGGTCCGAGGATAACCCTGCTCAAAAGCTGCTACCTGCTCATCTGCCTATTCCGCAGCACAACTGAGCACTGCTGCCTCCAGGGAGTAGCAGAGCCCCACAAAGTGCCTATTTCAAACCTCATTCTTTCTTGCTACCTGTTTTAATGCTGCTTTTAAGCTATTTCTTTTTTCAGCAGAGAAATAACTTTATCTCCAAGGATGTATATCAGCTCTGCCTTCAACGCAACTGTCCCTCAGCTGCCCAGAAAGCTGACTCCAAGTGAGTTCTGCTTCCATTCCCTACCAAGGACAACAGAGGTTTAGAAGATGCTGATGGTCCTTGACCAGCAGTATTAAGACACTAAATTACACTGACATGGCCCATAAATTGCTAAATGAGGGACTCCCAGACAGTGATGTGGCCGTGAGGCGAATGCCTACAAGGACTGCCCGTTTGCTGGGGCACAGGCTGGAAAACTCAGCAGAAGATGGATGCATCAAGTGCCTTGTACAACACCGAGCCACCCTTGTGCCAGGAGGAGAAAATACTCTTTATACCATAGGGCTTTGTCACTGCTGTGAAAATGTCCCAGTTGTACAGAACTCAGGAGGCTCCATTCTGATGCTGGCTGTTGTGTATGTATGTTGGGTAAAGCACAACTCTCTGGTAGATCTAGACAGAGACAGTGTCCACCTCTAAAACTAGAATTAAATGACTATTTCTGAAGAGGAAGAAAAGCCTTTAATCTCCTTAAGATTGTGCCACCTGCCCACCAGCAGGCAGGAAAACATTGTTTGGGTATTTCTAGTTTATTTGGGTTCATGAAGAAATTGATGAAACATGAGGCAGCATGGGTAACAATTCCCAGTGGGAACAGGAATATGGTCTTGATTTCCCGGAGGATGACATTGAGGTCTTGTGCATACAGATGAGACAGAACCCGCTTTGGCTAAAATCTCAGAGACTGAATGAAAAGCAAAAGAGTTCAAAGCCCAGTCAGCTATGGTGTGAGCTAAGAAACAAGCTGTTCTAGCTGGGAGTTACCCATAATATCATAACTTCTGGGGCTGTGTGAATTATAGGTCACTAACTGACCTTCATGAGTTTCCTCCTTAATTGATATCAGCAAAGTAACAACTAAATATTAAGGTGACATGGACAAATGGGCTCTGCTGGCCATAAAAGTGTGTGAGCTCTGAGAATGGCTCCAGAACCTTTTCTCTTCAAGGAATGCAACTTTTCCCAAAGTTATTTTCAACTAAAGGGAAGCACAAGTGTCTTTTCTCCTTTCAGTAAAAAAACAGGGACTTTTGATGCTAAAATAAGGCAATACAGAGGGTTTCTGCTGTCCCAGACGTTTAAGGCATCTATGGCTGATTACAGGCTGGGAATTTCAGTAATGGCATGGTGCTAGGGGAACATAAATCACTATTTATACCTAGTGGTTTAATAATACTCCACATGGTGCACAACACTCTACTTTTGTGAGCTAAGCCATCAAGTAAACTTTCTTAGGGTCTCTTGCTGTGTCATGGCTACGTAATATCCTGAAGAGATAAAAGACGGATTTTGCTTTCTATGACCTCTCCAGTTGGCATCTCATCACTACTTATAACAGTCACACCTCCCAGGCCCTGCTCAGGATTGAGCCGAGACTCTTTATTCAAGCAGAAGCTCTAACAGTCCCATTGTCAGGATTTCACAAGCAAAGCAAAGAAATAAGGAAGGGAGATGGAGGAAGACCTAAGACATGAGCAAAGCAATCATGCTTGCTTCCTCCCTGACAGGTTTTCAGATGAAGTGTTTATGCTCTACCTGCATTTTAGGCTGGTAAATGATCCTTTGACAGCAAACATCCCTTCATGTGAGCGGAGAAGAAGTAATCTCAATGACAGCAAAGTTATGCTTCCTCCATCCGAAGTATGTAAAATTCAGATGCTCTCTATTGCTTCCTTGTAGGGAATTGGTGTTTTTCCACAGTGTTTAGGCTGAAGCAGATAACTTCCCCCTTCACTCCCCCAGCCAAGATTGAAAATGGTATGGGAAAGATGTCCAGATAGCTGATAGAGTCTGGCATCATTTACTCTGGATACAGAGTGTGAGGAGGGATAAAAATGCAGACTCCACAGTTTCAGAAAAGTACCAGCACAGCAAGAAAGGCAGGCGGACAGATTGCTTGGATAGACTGCTTTTTAGTAAGAAGATCTATAGCAGCACAGGTTTTCTGTTTGTTCCATGGTTTTAAGAAGGATGGATTTTTGCTACAGGATTAAATAAAAAGGAATATTTTGCTTTCCCTAATTCTCCATTCCCCTCTATCTGCGGAGGTTTGTGGTAGGCTTGAGTAGAAGGAAAAGGATTATCTTTATGCTTCAATTTTAAAAGCAGCTTTCAGTTTGGAAGCAGCTGCTAATAACTTCAAGACCTGTGTGGGAAGATGATTTTAGCTGAGGGCAGAGGGAGCTGATCTGGGTCTCAGACTGCTGGCTGCATTTCACCCTGCCATGCTTTCACTATCCACCCTTGAATGAATGAGTGCTTACATTACCTGTGAAATGCAGATGACGATCAGATTACCTGTTTTCACTGCTGGTTGTTCATTGCAGACACTCTAACGTGGCTTCATGCTTCTTGGCAGTGACAACCCCAAACTTTTGAAGTGCCAATATTCTCACCCAGAGCAAGTGTTAAAGATCCTGCTCAATGTGGACACATCCTGCCACTGGGTCCTGAGCCAGGTTGTATCACTTACAGAAATTCTGCATCTCATTTTTCATCCTTTGAAATGTGCTGAACCTTTTCTTTATTCATAGAATCATAAAATCCCAGACTGGTTTGGGTTGGAAGGGACCTTATACCTCATCTAGTTTCCAACCCCCTGCCATAGGCAGGGACACCTTCCACTAGAGCAGACTGCTTCAAGCCCTGTCCAACCTGGCCTTGAACACTGCCAGGCATGAGGCAGCCACAGCTTCTCTGGGCACCCTGTGCCAGTGCCTCACTACCTTCACAGATATTCATGGGACTATCTAGCCTTTGTACCAGTCCAAATGTCTGGTAGTTTGACCCAGACACCATGTTCTTTCTTTCTACCCCTTGTGTTGAAGTAGCCCAGGATTTTACATGGAGACATGGAGGCTAGAACCATCTCATAAATCCTCGTCTTTAAAGACCATTGGATACAGCAGTATCCAGCTCCACTCCCATTGTTAAAACCTAAAAATGGTCTATTCTGCCATTTCAGTTGTACCTCACCATATAGTGGGGCAAGCAATTTAGCACTGCTTGTTGATGGGGTAAAAGGGAAAGAAAAAGGCAACAGCATCAACAGTTCTATATTAGTATGTGACTGGGGATGAAATAGAAAGCTTTCCCGAGTTGCTTGCAAGAACGGCTGCAGTCAGTGCATTCAGTCTGCCCTTCATGTACTATACACCAGAGGAGAATAGTTCATCTTTCAAGACCATGGACAGCACACATGATCTCAAATAGAAGCTGTCCTTCCTTTTCCACATCCCTCATAATAATCTTATTTATCCTAGACAACTTCTTCCATAGGCTGTATCTCATGCTGACTCACATTCTTTTTGAAGGCAAAAAAAACATATTGTACCCATTATGAAATATTCCTTTGATCTAAGGGAAATCATGAGCAATTCGTGTGTGACATTTACTAACTAATGTGCTGGGGGAATATTACTCCTAGAAAACCACTGTTTTCTGGTAGTTTCAATATACTGAATAATGCTATGCCAGTGATGATTCATCTGGAAAAGGTAACTATTTCAGCATGATGAGCAATATTAATAACAACACATTATACACAGTGCTTCTCAAGCAGATAGATCCTAAAGCCCGCTGCAAACCTTTTATATAAGGACCACTCCAGCCATTCAGTGAATTGCAGGCACCTGCAAGTAAAACAGGAACCCCATTTCTGTACCAGCCACAAGACATCACTTACTGCAGAAGGGGAGAGAAAAGTATGATTTTAGTTGCAATATTAGAAGTGGGAGAAATGAATAAAACAGATAGCCTAAACTGAAATCTGGCATTGACTCTGATGCTCCCAAAGCCTTAAAGTGTATTGGATCATTAGTTGTCTAAAGTGGTCAGTGTAGGGTCTGTTAAGGCAGAGAAGAAACAGGGCTGAGCAGTGATTAATGCAAAGAGCATTTGCTATTGAAGTTGCTGGACACAGTCCTTGCTTTCCCAGCTCCCAGGATAGCTGCCAACCTTCTGGGCATGAACTACGAGAGATCCCCAAGCCCTGGCTTGAATCCAGAAGCCACAGAACAGACTTAAAACCACCTCACACCAGGTAGCATCTCACCTGCAAGGACATGTTAACTATTACCATGCAGTCACATGGGCAATAAGTACTATGCCAAAGGGGGAGAGGTGAACCCAAGACATTGATTTCCCCCTCTTCTGCCTGCAGTCCCCTTTGGGGCCCTCTCCTAAATGCTGACTTGACTTACCCTTGGCTCTGAGTGCTGACAACAGCTCAGTCTGTGGGGTCTGCAGGAAATATAAATGCAGCATCATTTTTAATTATCACTTGCTTAAAGTTGAAGTTGTGTGTATATATATTGCATAGTGTTATACAGGACATTTCCAGATCCCTAGAAACTACACTATAATACCAAAACAGCCAATAAAAATCTATTGAAATCTGAGAGAACATGTGAATATGAATCTATTGGATAGAGATATAAACATGGACACAATCCTTGCCTACAGTAATGATTTAAGCTTTGATTCAAAGCGCTTAGTCACAAACCTAGCATTCAGACAATCACTGATGCATTTCCTTTGGGGTTTGGCTACACAATGGGGAAATTCTTCCCCTTTCCTTTGCCCCAAGACTTTGCAAGGTCAAGCATCCTGTGCTCCCATGCTTGTATAATCCTTCTGAATTCAGCAGCTGCTTTTTCACTGGTGGGATGAGCCACCCCAGGGGTGAATTCGGTTCATTGTGGAATAAGGTGGTGTAGACAGCTGAATTCACACCGAGATGACAGCACTTCCACAGGCATCCCACATGTTGGCATCATCCAGAGTCCTCCCTCCTTTCTCTATAGTTCTGGGGCTGTGACAAGCAGATGTTATCTTTATAGAGGTGGTCATAGCCCACACCACTATGTCACCGTATTTTCTGAAGGAACATACACAGAACCAGAGTTTGTTCTTGCTTTTACAGGGTTACAGAAGAATGTGATCTTCGTGCTTTGTGCACCATGGGAAGGCATAGGTTTAGATGAGCAACAGCTTCTAATTCAGGACTGGGGAGAGATGAGCTGAAGTCTGCTCTGCACAAGGGGGGAGTACTAAAGTCTCATTTACCACTCTGGCTTTTAGTAAATACATACAAATTCAAGTCCATTAGCTGCTCAGTGCAATAAGCACATCTTTAAAGATGTACAACACCAAGCATAATAGGACCTACAATCAGCTATGATCTTCAGTTGCTAACATGGAGCCCATCCTTACTAACAACCCCATCCAATACAACATTGTGTTTATCCAAGCCAAAGAAACCCAAAGGCAAACTGCTTTTCAGGCACAGAAGAGCTTCAGAAGACTGTGTTAGGCTGGATTTGCCCTTCACCCGCAAAGTTCACTCTCAAATCTTGTTTGCTTTTGGTTCTCTAATAGGAACCTTGAGTTTATTTTCCAATTCCTTTCCCCTCCCTAAGGAGCTCTTTGCTTTACATGCGTAGCAGTTGTTTCCCTTCTATGGTCTGCTGGCCCCTCCGAGGAGTTGTTAAGCTGAACGTGTGTTGTAGTTCTACTTTTGTATGTTAATTGATACACTCTTTAATTTTACTTTTGCATATTATTTGAATTTGTTTCAGTACAAAAGAGATTCTAAAGAGCCCTTCTAAACAATTGCTGCCTGCCAGCAGGTCTCAAACAAGCAAAACCTCCTTCCAACGAAACACTGATGAAATTCTGCCTTCCTTCTGAATCACTGATGCAATGCAAAAAGCCCACCTTTAAGAACGAAGAGAGAAAGGGGGGGAGCCTCCATTAATATAAATGCCTAATTTCCACTGACATTTACAGGGGTTATGATAGCTTCATGGAAGCGAAATACAACCCAAAGGATTATACTTAAAATATCCATACAACCTCACCTGATGTTTTCTAGTGCTTAAACATTCATAAAAGGCAGTCTTCTTAATACTAAAAATGAACTCAGGGGAAGGAGGGAAATGAGTCAAAGATTTGCTTTGGAAGTAATTTCTTCAGACTGGCTCATAATGTTAAAGGGAACGGAATGTTAGAATACACAGGATTAATTGTCCTGTCTAAACTAGTATCTTACAGTATGACCTGCCAGCCCTCATTTCTCCCAACTATTTTAAACAAACTTGGAATTTATAGAACATAAATACAGGATTCTACATTTTGTTAGTTGTAACCTCAACAAAAAAGGTAAAATTAACCATTTTGAGAGCCACCATTCCTATAAGATAGTCTCAGACTGAAGCACACACTGCCAGGTCTATGGTACAGTGTAGGCTGGATGCCAAGTTGGAATACAAAGCCAGCCTTTTGAGGAAAGCTAAAACTGGTGCCTGACCACAATTCACCTTTGCTAAAACTCCTCAAAACCATAATGCATACACACTTGTGATGGAGTCACAGCTGGTAGTGGGCCATGCTCTGGATGACAGAGTGATTTAATCTGAATAAGGGAATAGGCGAGAAAACTGCTCTAAAAGGAACACAAGAAGCAAGATTTCCAACTCAGCTTTCCTATCAAACTTGCAGCAATATCAAACATGTAAAAGGATGGATGAAGCTTCCCTCAGAACATGTCCTTCACTTCCTTAATGGATCCTGTGCACTCTGCAGGGAGCAGTGGTAGAGGCAAGCCCTAGCCAAGAGGGCTGCCTTCCAGCAGACCTAGCAAAGGCACTGATTCACTCTGACAAGTACTAAAATAAAAACAGGGAAAGAACAAGCTCTGCAATTAACAGTTATTTCCTTCCCTCCTCTGTTCTATCTTCCTCTTGTATTGTTGTATTCAAGCTCTCAGACAACGGAGATGGGGAAATTGTCCTCAGTGCTAGTCCTTACCCATAGCTTTCTGCTTTAATTTCATTTGAAAGTTCAGTGGAAATCAAAGTCAGTGGAGCTTGAAGGAGAGGAGGTTAAACCAGAAAATGTTTTGAAATCTATGAAACAAGAACTATGCCTGGGTACCAAATTGTGTTATCAGCCTCACATACCAAGTCCTCCATGAAGCCAGCTGAACTGTTGCTTGCTTTATTCTAGCTTAAGATCTACAATATAGTCCAATGCTTTGACTCCCAGTAAGACAGATGCTAGAGAGGCACTCTTAAAACACTCTCTATATGTACTGCATGCAGTAAATTCAAGGAAAGAACAATTGGTTGAGCAATTATTGAACTCAATTTGTGTCTGGAAGCAGATTTTCCAATAAGCCAGGGGTTTGCCTTGCTTCTGAGCCACAGTAAATCTGAACCTGGGAGCAGATCAGTTGTGGCAGGTCAGGCTGGGCTTCAGCCTGGGAGTGAAGAACTTGAGTCCTCTTGGTGCTCATTGATGAGCTACATTGTTTGAAGATGCAATTAGACTTTATTCTGTGACAGTCCATTGGCAACCAGCTTAGTTCTATAAATCTGATAAGTCTTTTGCTCCATGTACCATTTTCAGGTCTTCTTCTCTCTCAGATGAAAGAGAAACTTGAACCATTTCCAGCACCCATATTATTAAGATAACTGTTTTTGACTCAACCATTTTCCCTTGATCTCCTTTTTCCTTTTACTCTATTAGTAAAAATATCATGTCTGGACAGACTCAGATTTGCAACATCCCAAAACTAGCTGCAAAGGACCATGTGAGTGAAGATCTCATGTACTGCAGGACCACCTCTTCTCTGTATAAATATTGAATTATCACAGTAAAAGGACTCCTGCCAATCAGTAGTCACAATGGCTAGGGCTGAGGAGAGAAAAAGGGATGGCAAAGCAAACAAGAGTGGAAACTTCTCTAGAGCTGTATTTAACAACCAAACTTCCTTCCCTTCAGGAGGCAGCTGATCCAGTAGACTATTTCCTTTGCTTTTCAGCTCCAAGATGGATAGGCAAGCTTTAACTAGGTCACAAATATGATGCCTGGAAAACAAAACTGCTTTCTAAGGAATATTTTCTCCTCAGCAAATAATTGGCTATTTCTTTGCTGATGAACCTAAAGAGGCCAAGCAGCAGCAGCGCAGGTTGATCAGTCATTTTGACTGGGTAAGGAATGGAAAACTAGCTTAGTTTCTTTTCCTTTTAATTATGCTTTTCCCTAAATCCATTTTTAAGTGACCACTGGAGACATCCCAAATAATCTTTTTCATCCAGCTGAACTTCAAATCAGACACATACTTCCTCTTTAAGAGATCTACACAGCAGCAGTGAGAGTGCTCCTCTGAGGTGTCTAGGCAAGGATTTTTGCCAGCATCATTAGGTCTTCCAGAGCACATGATCATTTTCACTCCTGTTCTGCTTTTCTTATTAGTGATACAGGAAGACAGAGTACTGACTTTCTCCAGGTGTTCATATATAAAGAGAGCAAGAAACTTCTATCAGGCAGAGAGGTAGCTGCAAGTGTGGAAAGGTAAGAGTTTATCTCTCCCTAGGTAACATTTTGAGTGCTGTTTTTCCCTCCATTTGTTCATGTAAAACAGATAACCTGTCACAATTTCTGCTATTTGATAAACACTTTCTTTAATATCACATTCCATGATCATATTAAGAGAAACACAGACAATACATCATAAATCAGTTCTTCCCCATGGATGCCACAAATACCCAAATTAAGCCATTATTGTCTAACCTGTCATTAACTTCCCAAATGTCTCCAGACAAAACTGCTGAAACTGTCTAGTTTCCACTGCAAACTTCTCAGCAACGAGAAGTGATGAATATGATGAAGTGAAGCAAGATAAAAACCTTTTTACTTTTGCTCTACTCCATATGATACAGCCCAACATGGTGACGCAACACAAGCTCCAAGCACCAGAGCTTAGCCCTGAACCACACTCATCTTTGATGGATCTGATTGTGCTGCTACCTGCTTGAATCCCACCCCTAACTTCCAACCATGCTGGGTTGCAGGACACTTCCAGCTGGATGGGGCAGCAAGGAGAAGCCTTCCCATTAATTTTGAATGATGCATTTCTATCTTCAGATGTGAATAAAACAGATCAATGACACCAGCAAGTTTTATTGGGCCTCTTGTGCAATGAATTGATAGTGAGACAGCCAGGGAGATGGAGTCGACATGCAGATGAGATTTGTAAGTGAGGACATATTGATTATTTCCATCTCAGTTCAGGCAGTAATTCCACACAACGCCTCTTCCCCTGTTTCAGCTCGTTATTTATGCCATAAAGACACTATCTCAATGATAATAACAGGCTTCATTTACAAGGCTGAGCATAAAGCATCGATGCTTAAGACTTCAGGAAGTGGGTTAAAGGAAGGGAGAGAGATTTAACAAGTCCTGGAGATGCACAAAACTGCTGAGGCTTGATCTTGTGGCTTTTTATGCCCCCAGAAAGGAAGATTGAAAGCAGGTGTTAGATTACCAGGCTTTTTATTAATAACTCAAGGCTTGTATGAGGGCTGATTGATAGCACAGTCAGCACTTTCCCAGTGAATAAAGCTCTCCTCACTCTGCGCCATCTCAATGGGAGTCTGCATGGGAGTCTGTCTCTTCTCAAAGAGAAAGCACCAAGCATGCTCCTGCTCTCTGAGAAGCAAATCCAGTGCCAAAAGGAGAATCCCCAGTAGACATTTCACTGGAGGGTGATCCCATATGATCTCTGCAACATGGGTTTATGGCTGTGGTTTATCCTCAGAGGGTTCATTCATTAGAACCACCACCAGGAGCTGCTAATCAGAATGACTTCTCCAGCAGCTTCATCCTCCAGACCATCCTAGGAAATTCCTCTGGCAGGATGGGTCCATTATAACACCTATGCTTCAGCTTACAGAGAACATCACTCTATGCTTCCACATATGAAAAAAAGACATTTTAGGAGATACAAGTACTTATTCTAATTGTTTCAGCACATCTGTCCTTTGCAGCTGTGTTAACACAGCGATAGCATCAACCTCAGCCTGCTTCCCAAATAGCCAAAGGGCAGCTATGGTTAACAGCCCGTAGGAAAAGTCTCATGCCTTCAGTTCTCTCCCTTAATTGCTAGGAAATGGTCCTTGAGCATTAAAACATGTCTGATGAATCTAGGTTTAAATCTCTATAGATCTATCATGTGCAGAAAAAGAATAAAGTTGGGGATCCAGCCAGATAACCCCAAAGCCTTTGTTAAGCTGTAGTTAAAGTTGTGCATATGTCAGATAAGTCAAGAGAAAAGGAACAGCAGAAAATCCTCTTAAGGCAGCAAGAAGTTGTTCCCTAAAGCAAGATCTATTAAAACACAGAAAGAAAGTTAAGATATCCTAAACACTCCTCAACCACTGCCATCTCCACGCCCAGGCAAGGCATTTTATTCATGCTGTGCAGAAGTTCTAGTGCTCTTTAGAGCATGGGAGTCTGCTTCCATCTCTGCTACTTCAGTTATGAGCCTTTAAGTGCTTAATGAAGCTAGGTAAGAGTAACAGGGCTAAAATATTTATAGATACAGGACTAAGCTGAATGCACATGAGTGATTAGAACAATACTAGAAGACATTATTTGCAGAAAGTCACTGCCCAAGTTCTCCCATATTCCAAGGCAAAGCATAATATCTAGCAGCATCAGCACATTACTGGACTGTATATGTATATATTCAAACACTTAACGGATTTATGTTTCTGATAGGACTTTATGAAGTCTTCTTCCAAGATACACAAAGGGATGCTCTTTTAACCTGGCTGGTTTTAATTAGGAGAGCCAAGGCAGTCCCTAGGTGCTTTAGGAGCTCTAAGTTGTCCTTGCATGTGACTTTAGGACTAAGATTCTGCTCAGATGTTCTTGAAACTTTACTGACCTTGATAGTCCCAGCACAACAGAGGAAACTGCAGCAGGGAAGGAAGACTTCTTAAAGGCATGGGAGAAAAGCATCGCCTAACATAAGGTGCTGATCTGCTGAGGGCACATTGACAGCAGGGACCAGCCACAGCTCAAGTGAAAAGGATGGTTTTCTCACTTCTCAGACATGAATGACAACCCTGGTAATGAAGTAAAGATAAAAGCTGTCCCAGAACTTGTCTAGGAACCAGAGATGAGTTCAACCCCAAGCATCCAAGAGGCAAATCTCATCTTTGCCCAAAATCAGGAAAATAGGTAGAAATATATTATTGATGAAGCCACAGAGAAACCACAGCAGGTTATAGATGCAGGTGGTCTTGTTTAAAACCTTTGTGAAGGTCAGGGATGTGAAGAAAGAAATTGAGAAATGCTAGGTTTTATTGTGCCTGTCATAGTCACCTGGGGACACAACCTTGCCTCCGAGTCCACAAAGTTAATAGGAAACAACATCTTTGCCCTTCCAAGTGTCTAAAATGTCTCAGGTCAGGAAGGCTCTTCAGGACATGTCACCAAACATACTGCTAGGCAGGATGCTATAATTATTCAGCTTCTGTGCATATTTAAATGTGAAACCTGTGTGCATGTTATTACAGCACATCAGCTGGAAATCTGCCATCCACAAAGGCCAGGCACAGATAGGAGCTGAATTACAACAGTAGGAGCAACAGAAAGGAACGCATCCCTGTCAGCTTCTCCACTCACTGCAGGCTTATGCAAATTGACCAAATAAAAGCCAGCAGTACTGACCCCAGTCACAGAATAAATCCATCTTCCATCAGGAAGGAGGGGGAGGCGAGGGAAAGACCTGGACTAGTAAGGTGTGCAGTTCATAGAGAAACGTATATAGTGCAGCATGCCCCAAGAATCCTTTCTCTGACCACACCAAGCTTTTCTGATTCATTAAACCTCCCAATCTGCATCATAGAATCATGTTTAGCTTTTCTGAACTCTGTAATCAGTGTCAAGAGGGAAAACATCACTGGGGAAAGGCACAGTCAGCAGAAAGGATAAAGCTTTTACAGCTCTGCCAACAGATATCCCCTTCTCCAATGGAGGGGCCAGGAGAGATGAGACTCTCTAAAGGGAAATAAGTGGGAAATGGAGGCAAAAAATATGACTGTTTACCCTTCTGAGCCCTCATCACCCACTAGACCGCACTGCTTCTGCCATTCTGTCCCAGTTCACTGCTCACCCACAAATGCAGGGGCACAACCTTCTTTGAGACCTTCCCTTTTCCCCTCCTTGTGCACAGACTTGAGGAATCAAAGGTGATGTCCAAAAAGGCTCCAGGGGAGAAAAGTGGTAATTCTGATTTTGATGTGGTTTGTGACATCTTTGCTACCTTTCAGCAGCTGCCAAGGTGCAACTTCTCCAGCAATTACTGGAGTCTTTTTGATTAGGCTAAATATAACAGCTTGTCAAGGACACACAGGCCTTGGGATGGGTGGCTCTGCATGCTGCTGTATACACTTGATTATGATTAATACACACCTACTAAATACATGAGAGATACAAGGACAAGCAAAGGGTGGTCTTTGGCTTTCTCTGTTCCATACCATAACAGTTGTCTCCTGCTCTAAGAAACAAAGTTGTATTGTTTTTCCCACCTTTATAAAAGCTTGTGTTGCAGCTCCTACTCCTTCCTCCTACCTCTGCCTTCCCTTTTGAAACCAGAACTGTGAGCCAGTCACACACAAGAGCTAAAGGAATGACATTATTGGAATAATTGGATTTAATTAATATCAATTTAATATTGGAATAAGTGGAATTAATGAAATAACCAAATCATTGAATTCAAGCTAAATACCCACTTTGCAAAGCAGTTAGCCAAACCAGTGCTGCTCACTTCATAAAGGGATTCTATGGAGTGACAGCTAACACAGTACTTGCAGTCTGCTTTGTTGTTACCCACTGCCACATCCAGCATCAATTAGACAAGCACAAGGCAGCACATTAGCTGCAACAGTGCTCCTTTTATTTTGATTCTCTCATGTCTGCAATCACAGCACACCACCACAAACCTCTGGGTGCAAATCTGTTCTGCAGTAGTCCCAATGGGTTCAGTCAGTTTGGGCTTGCTATAATTGACCTGTGTGCAATCATCTTCATTTCCACACTATACGGGACAAGACACAGAGGTCACTCAGCACTGGGCTTTGCTTTCCTGTGTTTTAAGTAGCAGATCATAGAACGGTTTGGGTTGGAAAGGACTTTAAGATCATCTAGATCCAACTCCCCTGCCATACGCAGGGAATTAACATCTGCCACCGGCAGATGAGTAACTTCTTCACTGCTTCATAACAACTGCCTGGCATAAAGCTTTACAAGTGCATCAGAACTATTTCTACCCTCACCCAACACACTGCATGCGGCCACACTATTTAAAATGAAGGTCCTGTGCACATAGGCTGCTTCTTTACATAAAGACGGGGATTTTAAGTCCTAGTCTACATCCTACTTGCACACAAGTCTCTAATGTGTCCCTGGGGTTAACAATCCTCCAAAAGGCTTGGGCTCATATGCAACAACTCAGAACATTTTGGTAGATACCAGTAAACTTTTACTGCCCAGTCATCACAGACTCCCTCAGCACTTCTTTTGCATTAAATACTCATATCTAAACTGCTACTCAGCCTGGTCCTTATCATCACAGAAGCAAAGGAAGCTTCCTATCTGCTGCCTGCTGGGCTTCATGTACCTCCTCTCCTGAAGGCAGAGCAAGCTTTTCACCTTATTTCTATGCAGCACTGTCAAAAGGACTTCTGCTCAGAATGACAAACCAGTCCCCAAATCACTTGGGAATCTTCTACACTCAATTTGCTCCAGCTCTGCCTGGCAAACAAGAGACAGGAGGCATATATACATTACTACTGATTAGTCCATGTCTCCAGTATCAGCAGCCGTGCACACAGGCTGACCGTAACTTTAAATATTGATAACCAAGCTCATCTATCATAGGCCTGGGAGAGTGACAGTTTCAGTGCATAACAGCAAAGGCTTTCTACAATAATCAAATACTCAATAATTCATGAAAATATATCCCCCCCAACTCAAATTGGAAGCTATTTTGTGTAATCTATTATTTAAAATTCAATATTTTAATGCACACAACTTCGGCTCCCACCACAGAGGAACCATTTCAAAACGTGATTACGTGCGGACTCTATTTAAAAGTGACAATTTTGCTTTTCATTTGTTTAACAGCTTAAATGGAAGAGCTCAACTGGAACTAAGTCGTCTGACAATGAAACCAAAGCCGACATAAGCAACTTCGCAAACTTCATGACAACTCAAAAGACGTCTGAAGCTTCCTCATTGGTAAAACAGATGAATTCCCCACTCTGATGCTCACCTTTGCAAGGTTTTCAAGGCTTAGTGAAAGGAAATACTCCTGTGCAACTGACAAACACTTTCATATCTCTGCTAGTCTGTCACCCTGCACTGGTGAGACTGAAAGCTATTTACTTGCATACCAGGGACTCTTGCATAGAAAACAACCTTGACTTTGCATCTATTTATTCCTGTTGGAAAAGCCATTTGTGTAAGGGAAGGTTGCCTGGTGTAAAGTGCCAAGAGAAGAGGGTTTTGCCCTTGTAAACAGAGTGCACTGGAGCATAAAATACAATCAAGATTGGTGACAAAATTCATCCCAGGCAGACGTCACTCCTCAGCAGCAGCGGGTGAAATGGCACCGAGTGATTGAGGGGACCAATCTCACAAAGTGATCGCAGAGGGAAGCTTGGCAATGAGGAGCCTGGGCAGCCGTGGCTGCAGAGAGCTGACCAGCTTTGAAGGATAAAATGATTTTGTGAAGAGGAAAACCTCTGCCTGTTTATGAAGTGTTCACGAGTAGAGCCTGCAAGAGTTTGGTGTCAAACAGTTGCCAACTCTTCAGTCAGCTCAAATGCCAACCTTTTCCTGTACATCTACTGCAGATTAAATCTTATTTAGCTCTCTAACAGTGGGGTTTAACGAAACCAAAGTTGAGGGAGCAAACGCTCAACTCTTGTTATTACTGTAAAGGCAAAAGATGCTATCTTGAGTTTTCCCATCTGTAGCTCTTCATTGACTACTTTCTACTCATTTGGCCACCTTTGGTATCTTTTGCCTATTTTATTGCTTTTACTCAGCAGTCCCAAATCAGAACAAAGTCAAGTCTGCGTCCAAATACTTCTTCCTTTCCACAGCTGCCATGGGGCAGCTGAGCAGGGCTGTGCCTCCCACAAGGGACAGAACAAAAGCAAACTTGGCAAAGTCTTTACAATGCTGCTTGGGAAAAGAGGCTGAAGCCCTGGGACAAAGCTGGTGTCCATGAGGACATAACCAGCTAGCGTAAATGATAAGCCTTGGTTCAGGATGTAGTCCCATCCCTTAATTTTTAAAGGGAATTTAAGGTAATGTGTATTGATATCTCAAATAAGGGCACTGCTGATGCACAGCACAAAGTCAAGCTGATGTCCTAGGACCAGTTCTGCCAGATATTGCAGAAGTTTAAAGTATTTGCTTGCACTAAACATGCTCGTTTCTACTTCCCTCTAGTTAACAGTTTTTTGTATACCTCATGTGTCATTAGAAAACATGGAGTATATATAATATATATGTATATATATATATATATAAATGCTCTGGCTTTGCCTTTTGTTTCTGTTCACCCCTACCCTCACTGGGGGGTATCACAGATGCCTGATGGTTTGCCACCGAGATGCTTGCATCATGTTAATGCCCAGCAGTAAATGGAGAAGGCACAGAGGGGTCATAGTGCTCACTTAAAGGACTATTTTCAGAGCAGCTAGAAAAGCTTAATATATTAAGCTGAAAGATTAAGAGGTGATGCCATGACAGTGAATGAAGGTTCTTAATAGGAAAATACCAGGTATGAAAGAACTTCTCTGGCAGAGAAAAGCAAAACAGAAATAGTGACTTGAAGTTTTAAAGATGATGTGAATCACCACCTCTTTCAGAACAGAGATGAGCTATTCGGTACTCTGATCTCCCTGTGGATGCTTTGACAACAGCAGTGACTTAGGAGGGAATAGGAGTGAATAGGAGGGAAAGGCAGAAGGGAAATATGAGGAAAACACACTCCTGTGAAACGATATGCCAAGTTTGAGTCATATTTTGGAGGTTAGAGTGGTTCACAAACATGCAGGAGGTGTGGTTTTTATATCAATGAACCTCCAGATTTCCCATGCTCTGAACAACAGCTTTTTCAGATGCACTAGTATCTGAATTTCACACATCATGCTTTATTAATGACTTGAAGTACAGCAGCAACCCCATACCTCAAGTGCCGCAACCACAAGCAATAGGACTTTGCAGAGTGATGCATATGGTTAGAAACAGGAGAATGAGTGACTCCCACAGAGTTCCTAAAACCTAGGAAATGGAAATAGATAAATATGGAAAATTAATTCAGAATCTTGATCTCTATAGCAAAATCTAGAGATCACAGATGTAAAGAAAGGGCTGTAGACATGGCAACATGGTTCCAAGACTCCTGTCTCAGCCAAGCTAAAACAACTTGGGATGAGATGGTTGATCTGGGTACCAGTATCACCCTGGAGGATGCAGTCAGTGTGCCTCTGACCACAGATACCTCCCCAAACCTGAAACAGGCTTTTCTTGTTAAAAACAATCTGCAGCACAGTCACCACGTGAGATGCCAGAATTCTTCAGTGCGATATGGCACTTGTATATACGCAGGCATTCACACATGGCTGCATCTCACTTTGAAATGTCTCTCAAGAGTTGTATATTAAACAGAAGAAGGACTTTTCTAGGAACTAACACAGTTGGCAGCCTTTTGTCTCTATTTTTTAAAGTAATTTATGAAAGAAGAAAAGTAGCAGAGTCAATTTAGAAAAGGCTGCAGTCTGGACTTTGATAGATGAACAGATCTACTAACAAAACCTCTCACTTCTCACTGAGCACTCCATCTTCTTATCTGCTAATCCTGGTGAGGAAAGAATAAGGAAAGCAGGCAGTGGAATAGAGGAAAGACCTGGGTAATGTTTAAACCAGTGAATAAGCAACTAAGAGATCCAACCAGATAATCAGCTAAGCATTTCCTCTTGCATTTTGCTCACCTTTCAGGAAGGGCTGACTAAGATGACAGTGATTCACACTACGACCTCTTGAAAAAGCCCTATATAATTCCTTGAAGAACAGCCTTAGAGCTCTGGAGAAGTGGTCCCTCTTTGACAATCTAGGCCGTTGTACTGGGGAGTAATAACAGTTCCAGCAGTACTATCAAGGAGATGATAGCACTTTTCCCAGTTGGTTATGTAGACCTGATCTTGGGCAACATATAGGTTTGCTTCCGAAGGTGTTACTCGAGTTGGGTTAAATCTGTGTTGATTCCTGATGAAAATATCTCAGTCCTGAGCACATTAAGCTAGAACTTAAAAGAATCAGAATTCGGAAATTAATTGGGGAAAATGCCCTTTCATTTCCAAAACTACACTGAGGAAAGCTAGGCACTTCCATGAAAACTGTGGAATATTTCAGGTGCAGATTGGGATTTCTGGGATGGGTTGACACCTCTCAGGACATGAGAAAAGGTAACAGTCCTTTCAGAGTTCCGTATTCATCTGCTACTCTGGAATTGATGCTCACAGTCCCAGCTCTGTCAGCAGTTCTTGCCTTTCTGCATCCTCAGTGGAGCTCCTACCCATCACATAACTACATCTTCTCCTCACACTGAACTCTCTTGCAGTATTTTTATACACACTTCTCATTTCTAAGTTTAAAATGAAAAGCAACTTCCAAGTTCCAGCACTTTTGTTCAATGAATTTCTCAGTTTGTGACAAGTGCTATAGGAAGCAGCAACATTCTTGTGCTTCATCTGTTCCTGTCCTTCAAGCACAGCCTTCCTCTCCTAAACGGCAATGTGTAAGCCATTAGTCTTTAATGTAGAAAAAACCCTGTAGAAACTTGAAAGGAAACAGAAACCAAGTGGAAGAGAATAATTACATTCTCCTGGCTTCAAGAAGGTTTACAAGTTCTGCTGGAGTTCCTCAAGCATTATTAGCACCAGACATAACAAGCAAAACAAATACGTATTAACTGGAAAAAGAATCTGCTGTATAAGGGACTCATGTATTTCTGCAGCAGAACTGTGGATGTTTCCTTGCCCAATAAATCCATTCTATCCCCATATGAAGACAGAAGAATCTTATCCAAGATTGGGTTAAAGAAATCTTAAGCAAAAAAAAGAGTTTCTTGAGCAAAACATGCAATGCAAGTGAAAAACTGAGATTGAAAGAAATCAGTCACTCAAGTTTCAAGTGAGCACAGTTCGGCTCCTGCTGCCAATGTAACTCTGCTTCCTAAGCTCAGATCTGCAGATCCCATCATCCATCATTTCCTAAAGCCCCAGCTCCTGATGACACAAGAATCACCTGTCGAATGAAATTTCACCCCCTTCTTAGGGAGGAAAAAAAGCTTGCAAAAAGCCATCATTAAAAGACTCAGAAAGGAAAGCTAGTTTATAAAATGAACGATTTTTTGCCTGCCCTAAAATGTTGCCTCCCTCCAGCTCTGAATGGTAGAATCAAGTGGATGCCCAGAGCTGGTGCGCTGCTGCATCACAGCATCCACACAGTCTTTGCTCTTTCCCCAAATCCTACCTGAGCTCTAGGATCTGCACAGCTTTCCCTCTTCCTTGCTCTGCACTGCATCATTACATGAAGCTCCCTGCTCTCCCTCCCCCATCTCTGCACAACTCCTCTGCACTGCAGCAGCACCAAAATCCCCCTTTCCCAGCTCTTTCCCCACACTGCACCCCTCAGGAGCATTACAACCTGCACTGCTCTGCTGTCTATCCGCTTTGCTGCAGCAGCTCAATAGCCTCCCTGCTTTCCCACATCCCTGCTCAAGGGCTCAGCTGTTTTACTGCAGCATTGCAGAAATCCTCTGGCTCTGCCACTTCCCTCCTGTGTTCTGTGGCCCAGCCCAGCTCTGGAGCATTAAACCTCCCCTTTCCTTCTCTGCTCTTTCCATTCAATACCAGGCTGCAACACTACTGAAGTATCCCCCAGCTTTTTGTTATCATCTTTCATATTCTTTAGTCCATACACGTGGTGTTACAAGGATTCCCTTCCTACCCCAATATGCTGGTCATCCTCAGCCAGACCCTGCTTTGCAGTCCCATAATAAGGCCTATCCCTCTCACCAGCACTTAAGCACAGCTTTACTGTTTCTATGTTTGTGCAAAAGTCTACTATCACTGCTCAGGGAGAGTATCAGGACACACTTGGCAAGTACAGATTGCTTAGAGTCAGCCTGGATTTACTAAAGGGAGGTCATGCCTAACAAACTTGATTAATTCCTTTGAGGAGGTGACAATGACAAGGGACAGGGTGAAGGAGTAAAGCATAATTCAATCTGACTTCAAGAGCCTTTTGATACAGTAGCACATAAAAGGCTAATTTATAATGTTAATACGTGTGGTATTGATAGCAAAGTGCTTAGCCAAGTAAACATCTTTTAATTGCCCTGCAAAGAAAGTAGGAAACAAGGAAGATGGTGCTGAGTACAGGAAAGGGAAAGTAAGTTATCACAGGAACTTCGGGTATTTGTGCTCTCATATCCCAGTCTTGAAGGCATTGATTCATCTTGAAGGCACATGATTCAATGTAGAAGCTACTCAATTTGGTGACCAAACTACAGGCTACAAATAGTGAAGGGTCAAAGTAACATCCTTCTTGTGCCTCTAAAGGAGTTTATACATATATATACATATAAGATAGTTTATATGCTTTCTATTTAATGGTACTTACCACAAGGTAACAATGTGAGATGCACTGGTGGTGCTATGAGCAGAGAAAACTAGCCAGATATTCACAGGACATTAAATAGAAAGCCAAGAAGGAAGAAGCAGCAAGAGTCAGAAGGGAGAAAACAGCCTTTGATCAAGGCAGTCTTACCTTTTTTGCTGCTCCACAGGAGAAAGGTTGCTGCTGCCATCAGCTGTCTTGCTCCAAGTGTTATCAGAGGTTGATGATCACAACAGCAGAGCAGTTTACTTGCCTTCACCTGCAGTCTTCTTGCACATTAAAAGACCTTTTGACAGAATAAGATTACCCTTCACGCTTAGAAACGACCAAAGAGAAAGGTACTTCTCCCTTTTGACATGGTTTCCCTAGAGATGGAAACAGTTACAAGACCTCTGGAATGTCCTTGCATGGAGCCCTGCACCATCACCCAGCTTCTTCACAAACTGGAGGCTACAACCTGACCACTGCTCCCTACTGCCAGCATAGTCAGTGCTTCCCTCTGTTTCCCAGGAAAAAAAGCACACATCTGTTTTCAGTAAATGCTGTAAATCAGTTAATGTTTGTAAAGTGCTCTGATCATGTGAAGTGCTATATAATTACTACATATTATCAATATAATTTGGCTAGATTGTGCCACAGCCGCCTCTTCTCCTCATTACAGTTTTGAGAGAGCTTTCTTAAACCTCGGCTCTTTGGGGCAGGGACATCATGTACCATCCATCTCACAACAGTCTGGACCTTTCTTGAAGAGCCCATGGCACTGAAGCACATCTCTGAACTCATGCACCTACCCACATTCCTATCTGGAAGCACACTGATAGATACCTCCTAAAGAGGAGGAGCTGCTCTTGCAGTCCACAACTTAATAACCCAACAAAAAAAGATACTAGAAGTATCCTAGCTCATAGGAAAAGCAGCAGCCTCTACTAGTGATGGCCTTAGAACAAAGACTAGTGAGGCACAACTGCTAATATGAGTTATGTATTACAGCACTAACATCTCTTTGCTTACCTTCATACATCCCCTTAACTCTCCACTTAGACTAAAGAAAATAAGAACAAACATAAGCTGTTTTTACCAGGTGCTTGTTCCCTTCCATGTTGTTCCCGGTAACCCTAGACTTTCATGGTCTTAGAAAAAGCAAAGCCCATATGTAACACTTTCTGGTTCCAAACTAAATCCTGGTTGGAAAAAAAGCCTTTACTATAAGGAAAACTAACTTCACAATAAACAGCCTAACTCTTCTTAAAGAACATAGAAAAGACTTTAAGAAGGTCTTAAAATGTACCACTTGTAGAAAACTCTAGAAGTAATAAAAATAGCAAACAGCAAAACCAGAAAGCCCAAGCAAAGGACCCAGCTACTCCTTACCCCTCCAACTCAAAGACTACACATGAGGTTCCTCCCCAGCCCACCTGAATTTAAGAGGCTGATGATGAGATGAAGTGCTTGCTGAGTGAAGGCTGCTCTAATAAAAGCATGATCCAGGAACAGCTGTTTTCCTTAGTGGAACTAGAGTGTAGTTGGTGGTAGGCAATGCTAGCTCTTTGCAATTGAGCATGATAGGGATAGTTGTATTTACTAAAGATAGCTGGTTTCTTGTTTAGGCACTTTATATAGGCTATTGTTGGTATTTCCTAGTCAAAATATCTATAATAGGATTTTAGGCAGGTTATTATTTGAAAAGTAGGTTAGAAATTCTTGTAGTCCAAGGTATAAGTCATACCATATAGAAATATAATGGTAAACTTGTATTAGCTGTTATCTATAGTCTTTCTGATACCATTCCCATGGTGTGAGGCTAGTCTTAAAGCACTCTAAGATGTGTGGTTAGAAAAGAAGCTTTGTGTACTTTGGTATAGTGAACCTTCAAGAACCAGCAAGAAAAGATTAACTTTGTTTAAAGGTGTTTTCTGGTTCTTTCTCACTCCTAGGACAAATCATCTATCTTGAGGGCAAAATTCCCCACAGGGCTGTCAAATTATTGAAGAAGAAGAATGGGGAAAATATCTGGCCCGTGTCAAGATGTATTTAAAATTGCTGAGGTGAGGAAAAGGAAAAAAAGTTACTAAAATATCAATTCTTTTAAAAAGCAAAAACTATCAGACTATGAAAAAGGTGTGATTGGGAAGCTGGAAGACTTCTGGAATACATAAAAGACTTTACAAAGCACTAAAAATGCTTCTAACCCTTCCTGAAGTCAGTGCTTCCTAGAAGTGGTACCTGAAAAGAATATTTCCTAATAGGTTCTGTATTTGTATCTAATAAGAAACTGTCCTACATGCAGACTCTCCTAAAGAAAAAAGAGATAATAATTTACAGGTAAGCATGCACACTCATCTAATTCATCCAATGTTGCCTGGGAAACCCATGCTCAGAATGAAACGTCTGAACTAAGCTGTTAAAAATCATGGAGAAGCTTCTTTCTAATCTGTGCTTCACGTGTTATAAATGTGTCTCTTAGGAGGCTGTTTTGAACTTTCTAAGAGCCTCCTCTCTGTGCTGTAATGGGATGAATGAGAAGCCTGGATCCAATCTTAATAACAAAATGAAGTAAATCAGATCATATCTGGCTCTTTTGGTTAAATCTGCAGCTAAAACCAGACCAACATTAGAAAGTTCAACAAATGCAGCTGTAACATTTAAGCACATCCTCAATTAAGCATGGGAGCATAGCAGTGTTTAGGAAGCACATGCCACACCAGGACCTGGATGTTCTGTGCCTCTTCCTAGCATTGCCACAGATTCATTTGTGTTATCCGGACCACTTCAGCTTCTGTCCCTGTTTGTGTCAGAGGTGCAAAATGAAGAAGGGCTGGTGCCATCAAATCTGTCAGAGATAGTGCAGGAGGCTAAAATATTCTTGGCATGGGTGTGATTATAAAGCAATTGAGGGGAAAATGTAGGTATATAAAAGAGTGGACCAGATCATCTGCAAGTGCAAATACATTCAGCTCTGCTGAAATCAATGGAGCAATGTGGATTTACAGCTCCTGAGGCTCTTGCTTAGTCTGCAGACTTGGGCCAGAATTAAGGCACAAGAGTTGAAACACCTGGCCTGAAAATCCTGAAGGAATAGGTTTCATAGTGAGCTCCTGCTTGTTAAGACTGAGACAGATGGAAAGACCCCTTCTTGACCAGGCTTTACATGGCTGGAAGGAGTAGGATTAAGCTCCTGTTTAAAAACCTGGGCAGAGGCAGGCCTGTTTGATGTGCGCTGCACCAGACCCCTTGTCTCTTGCATGCTGCCCCACGTTGGGTGTCAGCTGCTTAAGGTTGTTCCTCTTTCAAATACATCCTTTGCTTCCCATCTTATGAAGTGAGAGGGATTGTTTTAAGAGAAAAGACAACAAGAAGTTCCAGATTATAAATACATCCTATTAGGGTTTCTTTTTCTTTCCTTCCAGACAAAAGCATTTCTGCTTCCAAGCTTCACAAACCTCCTGACCCTGCTGATGTGGGTGGATGGCTTTGCATGTTCTGAATCATTTGCTTCCTTTTCAAGTGTTATTTTCTCCTGATTTCAATTACCCTTCCTTTATAATTACATGGAGCGCTCCAGTGAACGGGAGTGCTCAGGAGCTGACAGACCGTCTAACAACAGGGCATGCTGGAGGCAAAATCTACATCCTTATCTACCTTGGGTGGTAGGGAAGGTGTATGCTTAATAGCACAGGAGAAATTGTTCAAGGATATTCAGACCCAAGCACTTTGTAGTGGGTTCACTGCCCAGGCTTGCACCAGGCTGGACTGTGTGTAATTGCTCTCCTTGTCCCTGGGAGAGTTATAAACCATATGTACAAGGCTCACCTCCCTTCATTCCTGCTGAGTGATTGCCTCTGTGACAGCAGGAGTCAATGAAGCTTGATCTGATACCTATTTGAACTCAATGGGAGTCTTTTAAGTAAACTTGAAAGGGATTAGTTTAGCCCCCGAAAGGTGAAAGCAGCCTTGATGTGGGTAGGACAGGAAGGGAAGTTGGAGCAGCAAGTGACCGCTTGGTGCCTTATGGAAGAACTGTATCGTGACATGCAGGGCTGGAGATCGATTTGCACCAAATTGTTTTGTTCTGTGTGGTTTCTCAAGAAAATCTGGACTACTTTGTTGTGATTTTCATCTTATTTCCAACTAAAATGCTTGGGTTTGTTTGGGAATCTCGCAAAGTGGTACATCTTTGCAAAAGATTAAGCTTTATTTAAGAGAGGCAGAGGCTTAACTTCTGTGTTACAAGTGATGCTTCTACTGAATTCTAGGAAAAGGCTTCATTAGGTAGCTTCCCAAAAGTTAATATTATGTCCCTGCTCATGGCAGCAGTTGAAAATAGATGCTCTTTAAGGTCTCCTCCAACCTAAACCAGTCTGTGATTTCTAATGCTGTTTCTTCACTTCTGTCCCTGTAAAAACCAGTTTCATTGAATATCCCGCTCAAAAGGTGTGCTAATAATGATGCCTATTATTAGTACATAGGGACATTAGAAAAGTATCTACTCAAAAGGTCCTACACCTTACCCCAAAATAAAGGCAGAAGAGCTACTGCAGCAGTTACAGAAAAGGGACACCCAGTGAGGGCCTGCAGCTGACTGGTGTTTATTGTGGAAGAAGGGGGTTTTTAGCCGATTAAGTACATATTTCAAATTGAATCTTAAATTGAAATTCTAGGAGGCATGTGGGTGGGCACAGGCTGGGGAGAGGGTGTCAAAAAGCTTGCTTTAACAGCGGTTAAGATCCTGTAGTGAGTCATGAAGAAGGGGCAATAATTGCCGTCATTGTGTTGTGTTCCTTGCTACAGCTACCTGTTGGTTACAGGGGAACACAGCGTTATCACTTGCATTACTTTGGGTCTGTATGAGGGAGATTAAGCTGCTGGATTGAGTGGTTGAGTGGTACCAGAGAATAAGAACATAGGACTATTTTTTTTCTCTTCATCCAGGAATTAAAGATGTAAGTAATAACTTGTGAGATAAAGTGATTTTTTCCCTTTTTACCACCTATGTGCACAACTTTCCACTCCATCTGCATTTCTCTTGCTTCTGCTTGTTCTGTGCTCAGCCAGCAGGTAAAAGGAGAGGCACGGATGCTTGCTCTCTTCAAAGAGTCAAGGCTACTGCTTTGTTACTGGGGGCAGGGAAGCAAGAGGAAGGCAGTCTTCCCTTACATTTAATGGGGATCAGAAAGACATTAGTGCATACGAGCATGTCAGTGCTATTGCAGAGCAGATGAGTCTATCTAGTCAGCAATCACACTTACCTCCGCAGTGCTTTCAGCTGAAGTTACAAGGTACAGCCTTGCTGCAGCAGTTACAGTGACTCCCATCTCCTTTCACTCATCCACAGAAGCATCAGGTGCTGCTCCACTCAGCAGATTGCCTGCTGAAATACCCTTTTCTTTGCAGCCTAAGTCGGGCAGAAAGAACAGGAGAGAAAAGGGAACAAAGCAACTGAGAATTAAAACAGAATAGCCTGGTAACAGGTTTGGGTTTGTTACATTCCTCAGTGAAACAAGGAATGGTGATGAAGACTGTTCCGCTCTGGAGTGGCTGAGACTCATTTTTATTTGACTTTTATTGAAGATGCCTTAAGGGTAAAAAGATCAGCACAGTCTTAGACATCTGAACACAACGAAACAAGGGAGAAAGGAAAACTACAGCTTCCCTATCCCCACAGTAAATACCATAATGTGCTGTGTCTTTGACACGACCGACTATTCTTGCCTAGGGACTGTTCATATTTTTATTGATATTCTTACTTTTGGATGCAGCACCAGAGGTAAGGAACTGCTTGAAATGTCCTTTGACTTTTCAAAGTGTTCCTGGGAGCCAAAGGTGTTCACGGGAAGGAAATTACAACCTGGATGTCATGGTCCAGACCTCTAAAGGTAGCTGGCAGCTGCAGAAAGCAATGGCAGGTATACCCACGTCTCTTAGAAATGGCCATGGATCTCAAGACCTTTCTGAATGCTAAAATACTCCCTTAAATTCAATATAAACAGATTAGATACAAGCAAGTCTACCTCCATGTGCAAATCTGGAAGTAAAAGTCTGATTTATCTTAACATGCTTCCATCTTTCTCCATCTTTCAACACCTGAAGGTTCATATACAGACAGAGTGCTATACCTGCAAAGGAATCAAATGATGTATCAGATGAGGGGAAGTAAATGAATATATCCCTTATTCTAGGAAATATCAAGTTATGGTATAAGTGAAATCTCAGGTAGCACATGCTCTGTAAATAATGGAGTTTAGTTCTCTATTGATGCAATGGGAAGGGAAAGTGACTTCCAGGATTTTCTGAGAGCAAAGAGTCACTCCTCATTTGGGACTCACTGAGGGAGAGGGCTGTTGCCTTAGGAGAGGGTCAGTGCTCTGCAAAACTTTGGCTCACTCATGGATTTCAGGAGAACCCAACTCTTCAGCTCCGTTGCTGAATGACTAGGACAAAAGCTTAACAGCAAACTGTGTTTCTGCAAAAGAGAAACTGCTGGCATCAAACCTTATTTCTTCTCTTATCACCTGTATCCAAGCAGAGGGTTCATTTTACAAGCACCAAATAATGAAAGCATTTAGAGTTGTGTCTATACCTTGGTTTCTAGTAAAGACTCTCCTGCCACACGGGTTTGTGCTTTCCTCAGAGCAGTTGGCTCTGCCCTGACTCAGTCCTACCCTGAGGAGTTTCCAGCTTCACCTGACCCTGGAAACAGAAAATAGGCTACAAGAAAGATGTGGTTGCTCTTCCTGGGCTGCCACTGATTCCTGCTGCTCGATTCTGCCCTTCTGTGCCTTTTCAGCCTCATTCTTTAGCTTTCTCTGCCTTTTTGCAGTTGTCATTCTTCAAAATCAAGGCAGGATTGAACTAAAACCTTGAGCTAACAGTGGAGTGCCAGCCTAGCATACGTTTTCCTCCCAATTAGACTGGATGAAAAGCTCAGTGAGAATATTCACTGGATCTGTATCTCTTGTGTCTACACCACGAAATCTCTGTGCAGGTCTTCACCCCACGAATTGCCTTGGCTTCTTCTCACCTTTGTTCAAACATCAGAAGCTCATGAAATGCAAAGTCAGATCGCTTTGAAGCCTACACCAGGTGGAATATTTGTTCTTCAACTGGAAAAGAAAGCTTCTTATAATCAGGGTTCAGATGCAGGTGTTTGCTAGATGATATTCTGTCTGCTGTGCACGCTGTGTTCTCTGCTCCTAGGGCCTGGGAGATCAGAAAGCTTGCTGACTGGACAACTCATAGGAAGCTGCTTAAACCAAATCAGAATTAAGGTAAAAAGTTGCTTTTCTAAAAGCTTGTAAACTTATTCTGTGGTACAGCATTACCAATAAAAGCAAAATAGAAAACAGATGAAGACCAGGTTGGATGGGGCTTGGAGCAACCTGGTCTAGTGAAAGGTGTCCCTGCCCAAGGCAGGGGGTTGGAACTGGATGAGCTTTAAGGACCTTTCCAACCCAAACCATTCTATGAAGAACATCTTCATCACAGCAAAACTGCAGTCCTTTCTGGAAAGAAAAACTTTCCCTGCAAAATGGGTGCACCCATTTGTAGAACATCCAGTGTGTGTGCTAGGAGCATCTACTCACTCCTTTGCCTTGCTGCCGAGGCTGGGCCTTCCAGAGCAATAGGAACAATTGGGCAGCAAATGTACCTCTTTGCTGGCAAGTGTGCAGTGCACCTGCACATATTCTTATGCAGACTCTGAGATAGAGTAAAATAATACAACAAAAATAACCCTGAGAGCTGCCAAAAGACTTTTTATTTTCATTTTGGAAGGCTTTGCCCCAGCAAATCAGTTCACCGTGTACCAAAGATAATTAGGGCATCTTATTTAAAACTTATGATCTAATTAGTGGTTTTAATGGTAGTTAATTACACAGAGAGCAACAAAGCAGTTCTATTTCCTACTAGGCTTCTTCTAAGTCAAGGTGCAGGTACTTATCTAGGGCCATAAAGGAGAGTGGCTACTACACTTAACATCTAATTACACAAAATTGTCCGCAGTAATTATGAGCAATGTGATTTTATTTATCTGGCTTAATTACTGGAGCTATGCACAGCCTCTGATCTGGCACGGTGACAGGGAGGACAGAAGGAAGACAAAGTGCTGTCCCCTGCATGAACACTGTGGTGGAGCTGCAGATTTACTTATCCTAAGCACCAAAACCGAGCCTGGTCACAGACCAGCAGTGCCCCTTAGGACTCATGAACACTCTGATCTCAGAACCTCATAGAAGCCATGCATGCACATGGTATGGACACAGGTGTGCACTTACAGAGCATCACGAGATACCCGAGATGAATGTCTCATACCATAAGAAGCCCACTGTTAACAGTGGATATAAAAAGGAGAATCAGTCTTTTTATTCAGTAGAATGGGTGCTCCATCCCCACCACCAACTCCTTGAATCTTTCCCAGACACCATCCAATGGTGCAGAAACTTTCAGAGCACCTTGAAACAGTCAGCATCTTGTAAAGTACCACTTTTTACTCTCAGGGAGAAGCATAAGGAGTTCTTTGATCGATTCTAGATTCTTCTTGCTCATCTACATAGGTGTTAACATCTGCGTGCATGGACATAAACACAGGTGAAACTTAAGCCTTATAAGTGCCTGTCATAAAAATAATCTGCTCTATATCTGGATCAACCTCTATTATTTGCAGATCCTAGTAGAATGAATAACAATAGTCTGTTAGTCCTTAAATCATTACAAATAGTAATAGGTCATGGGGAGTATGAGTGAAACGTGGATCTTTAGGCTTGTCCTTTTACATCATTGGACCATGTGGACACGTGTTAAAGACGTGGTAGTGCTGCCATCAGAAGAGATCAAAGTCCATTGAGCCCGTTAAATTTCTTGGGACAATAAAAACAATGCTTGAGCAGGAGCAGAAGAGATTCTTCAGTTCATATTAGTGTCTTCTGTTATTGCCCAGTCCCTATCCTCTCTTTAATTAATTATCCCCTGATGAGAGGAGTGCCTTTGAGTTTTAAAGAGATATATCATTTACATGCCAGAAAAATAGCTGGCCTTATGCCCACAGCCTCGCAAGGCAGCATTTCCAAATACTTCTACTTTATACAATTGCAGGCAGTGACATGTATAGCTCTGCTGCTCAATTCATACCCCCAGGGCATATCCATGTTCTAGCAAATCACTTCTTCAGTGGCTCGCTAAGATTTGGAATTAGTAGTAAATACATTTTGACCTTATTTTTCTCCTGATAATTGCTCTATTTATGGAGAAGTCACTGATTGTCATGCTAATTTCTTCCGTTCGAGGATTAAACTGGCTCAATCAGAAAGAGAATGTGGTATATCCCATTAAAAAAAGCTGGAAAAGGAAGCTGTCTCCTTTAAGAGTGGATTTGTTCTTGTTCCCTTTTTTTGTAATGAGAGCTAGAAATAATGCTCATTGGTAAAGAAAACAATGATAACTTTTGTTGTCAACTTAGGTCATTCTCCTCCTTTAGACGCGAGTTAGCTGTATGTTATACCTTTGTTTTCTATAATGTATTTGAACATCTGCTTAGGGTAGAATAGCCCATTATAATAACATGGTTTATAGTGTTCACATTACCTATCAAGATATCTGTAGCCAGATTTAAAACAAAACTATAAGTCTGAGTCCTCAGTATTCAGGAGCAGAGTTCAGATCTGGGCTAGGGCAAAACCTTTTCTTCTTTCTTTAAGAACTCCAACCACCACTGCTACTTTATTTTCTTTGCTCCATCCCTGAGCTCATACAGCCACAATCATTTTGAGACGCCTGAGCAAGGAGTTCTCAAAGCCCCTGACCTTGCTCAGCACACAGAGCACATCTGCAGCGTTCTCCTTTCCTTTTAATCACACAGCACCATGAGTGCACCCTGTCCTTTGGGGCACCTTTGCCCTCAGCACATTGAATCACATAGCACGCCGGTGGCCACTGGCTGGGAGGTCCATCTCTGTCGGTGACAGCCTGGTGACCACAGCTTCTAGTTCCTATTGACACAGCAGCTTGGCCAGTTGTAAATCTGGGAGGTTTTGTTCTGAGAGCGATCAACTGACCCACAAAGTGAAGAGTGATGGAGGGACCTTGATCTCACCGCAGTTAGTCACCACCAGCATCGCTGGGAGGTTGCTCAGGCTTGAGTCACAGCAGGGGCTGTGGTTCAGTACCACAAGGTAATTAACAGTAAGTGAATGAACATTCCCAACCTTTGCTCAGGATTGGGGCTGTTTATCAATGTGTCAGGCTGTTGGCAGAGTCAAGAAATCTAAATTTAACAGGTGACTGGTTCCCCCATGCCTGGCTGCAGCCCATGGATCTTCGGGATACGGTGTCCCAGCTGGGCAACGGAGCAAGCTTGGGAGGAGGAGTGAGTGGATGAATGGGGCCAGCTCCAGAGTTCAGTGCAAGGGAGGCTTTTTTTAAACCACAGCTGCTTAATGACTTTTTCAATTCATTTCAGCAGCGCTGCTTTTTGATCACTGATTCCATCCCAGCCTTTGGGCAGATAAATGGGCTTAGGAAAGTAATGGGAAGGAAAGAGGGGGAAAAAAAAACCAACAAAACACCACTCAAACTCAACACCAATCGTGATGCAGTGACATTTGTCCAGGTATTTTGTGCTGAACTGGAAAAAGAGAGAGAAATGGCAATTTCTGCCCTCGCTCAACCCATGCCATGGAAGTGAGTGCTCATGTACTCCCTTGCTTCCAAGCCCCAGTTCACCCATGGTCATTCACCTGCTCCTTGGTTTGGAACCAGCTGCAGAAAGCAGCTGTCATCCTCTGTTACTCTGCCAGCCCTATTCTTGAGGCAGCCATCAAAGCCTGGCACTGACTGAAGGCAATTCAATTAGCTGTGACGGTCAAACAGAAACCCAGGGTCAATTGAAATCTCTTTTTTGCTCCTTCTCCATTTCATCTTGAAGCCTGGAGATGCACAAGTTCTGCCCCATCTTGGGAAGTTCATGCACAGTAAGGATGGGAGAAGGATTCTACGTGCACAGAAACAGCTTACTACAGTGAGGAGGAAAAGGACAAAAGGGGAATACACACCAGGGAAAGGGGTGTGTTTTTCCTCGGTGCAGCTCACCTTGGAGCTTGGGAAGTGGTGCCTTGTTGGATGGTTTGTGATGTGCTTTTGGCTAAATCCAATAGTAATAATGAAATCTCCCTTAGCTTTTCCTCTGCCATCTGCTCTGGGCCAACCACAGTGGCTATTTCAGGCTTTTATCAGACCTGTGGGCTTATTCCCAGCACACCCAGAGGAAGGAGGGAAGGTGAGAGGAGGAGGAGGGGAGAGGAAAATGGGAGGTAGAAAGGAAGAGCTGGGATGTCTTGCCAGGCACAGCTGCTTTCACAGCCCCCTCTTTGCAGCCTCCTCCACAGCTCCCTGCTAGCGTGCAAATAGTTGTAAAACTAAAGGTCAAACAGATAATCTTGATAAATATTTAATAGTTACTGGGTTTACGTCTCCCTTATTGTTACAGATTGAATGTCTAACACTTGTGACATCTGGAAGGGAGCACATACAACCTTGCCTGGTGTGCGGGGAGTAGGTGCCAGTGTATGGAGTGAACAGTCTCTATGGAGCTACTGCCACCAGCTTGGCCATCTCCATCAGCCCTGCAGAGCTGGGTTCTTGCTCAGGAACAACTTCTTCCACCAGCAGCACAGACCCATCTTTCTTGATTCAGTGATGCCTCACTGCGGTTCAGTAAGTGACAGAACTCAGGGTTCCCTCATCACTCTTTGAGTTAGTTGTCATTAAGAATAGTCTGCATGTGGGTAAATGGGCTGTGACCATCATTAGTGGCTTTGGGGTGACTGTGGGTCTTCATTCACTAGAGGTAGTCTTTGGCTCAATGGGTTTATCACAGAACTGGAGACTGATTTTTGTCCCAGTAGGTTCTTGTGGGCTATTTCCAGGCTGAAGCAAGTCATAGGAAGATTAAATGAGACTTGTGATGATAACGCTGTTGACCTCAGAGTCCTATCAAGCAGCCAAGTAGTTATAGCAGAGCAAATGCAGGCTGTGCTTTTAAGGGATTGCTTTGCAATTAAGTGAAGTGTGCGTTTCCTTGGAGCAGCTGGTAAGAAATCATCCATCTTTGCACAGTGATGAATACTTAATATATTGTGGGAATTTTTCAGTTGTCCATGCATTAATTCATTGTGATCAATAGAAAACTCAGAGTGCTCCGAGAAAGAGGAACATGGTTTAGACACTATACTCTGTAGGACTGTGAAGCACAAGGTCTTGGTATTGTTTTCACTTAATGAGATCCTGTATGGAGCATGACACCGGGCTTTGGAAATCGCTGGCAGCAACGGATCTCCATATGGAAAAACTAATGACCCTAGATAACAAATGAATGAATGAGACAAAAGCAAGAGAATCCAGCTCCACACTCACTGCTTTGCATGGCCTGAGTCTTTGTACACCAGGTGAGAAATGCCAAGGCAGAAGCCTGGCTATACATCACAAACGCTTCTGCACTGGAGCATTTGGTCCTACTTTAGGCAGGATAGCCCAGCGTCGTGGTTTAACCTCAGAGAGCAACTCAACCAATTGCTCATTCCCTCTCGATGGGATGGGGGAGAGAATAAGGAGGAGAAAAGTGAGAAAATTCATAGGTTGAGATGAAGACAGTTTAACAAGTAAAGCAAAAGCTGTGCATGCAGGCAAAGGAAACCAAGAACTCCATTCACACTTCTCATGGCCGGGCAGGTGCTCAGCATCCCCAGAACACCAGGGCTTAATCACATGTAAGGGTGACTTGGGATGACAAACACCATCACACCCAACATCCCCCCTTCCTCCTTCTTCCCCAGCCCTATACACTGAGCATGATTCCATATTGTCTGGGATACCCCTTGGGTCAGTCGGTATCAGCTGTCCCTGCTGTGTCACCCCCAAACCCTTGTGCCCCCTCAGCTGCCTGCTGGGGTGTGAGGAGCAGAGCAGCGCTGTGTGAATGGCTGTGTAAGCGCTGCTCAGCAGGAGCCCAATAGCCCGGGGCTGGCAACGCTGATTCCAGCTCAAACCAAAACATCCCGGGATTGCCAACAGTTTCCAGCACGAGCCAAAACATAGCCCCACACTGGCTACTATGGAAGGAATTAACTCTTATCTCAGCCAAACTCAGCAGAGCCAGTTTAGATCCACGTTTCAGCACCATGAAGACATTTCAGGATGCTGGTTTTGTGCTGAGTAGAAACTGGGCTTGAACAAATAACTTTCCTGTATTCTTTCAGCTGGAACATGAGGTGTTTTCCAGCTCTTTTCCTTTCAACTTGTGCCTCTAAACATCCAGCTACGCTCCAAGCTGTGCATGCCTCCCTCCTCTCCCCAACCCAATCCTCATCTCATTCACATTGCAAGGAGCATGTCATTAACATTTGACAGCGATTCCTTTCCCTCTGCACTGCTGTAGTTATTATTTTGTTCTTCTGTCGAAGCTTTGCCACCCTATTTTACAGGCTACAGAAAACCAGGTTCAGATGGAATTCAGAACTAACTCTACCTATGAATTAAGAGGTGCCAGCATTGGGGTAGTGTATCATGCTCCCTAGCAGTCTGATGCAAGTAGGGTGAGCATCAATGGCAGTGAGGACTCGCTCAAATGCTGTTTCAAGAAGACTGATGGTTTTGACATCAATAGGAAAGAGTCTTCTGTCAATAGTTCAACAGGCTGCTAGGAAGGCACCCGTTAGTACTGTAAACTTGCATTGCTCCTGAAAAGCAGCACATGCCTTGTTCAATAGCTAATGAACTAACATACTATCAAGGCAGTGACCTCAGGGTGGTAGAAGGAGATGCTGTAGCCTTCAAAGTAGGGTAAAGCAGTAAAACTTGGATGGCCTGGAGCCAATGTATGAAATTAGGACTAATACAGTATTATGTTGAGGGAAGAGGACAGGATCTCTTTGCCTGTTTGCAAACATGTCTCTATATCCAGCTATGTAACAGTCCCTCCTGATGGGGTATCACTGGCCCCTTCACTTGTCAGTTGGTGTTTGCTCTATGTGGATGGCCAGAAATTTTACCATTAAAAGAAAGTCAATCAAATATTAAGGTTACCTTAAAAAGAAAGGAAGGAGAAAAGCCCTTTTGCTTTGAACCTTTGTATAAATAGTCACTGCAGTGATGGTGGCATTTTTACTTTCTTGGAATATTCTTGAAACAAAGGCAAAACCTATCCCTCAATAAGTGCTCACAAAATGACAGTAAAATAGGTCAGAAACACGACTGGAACAAATGTGTTTGAATAAAAGAAAGCCAAGCAAACACTGCAGATACTCGAACTGTGCAAACATAGCAAATAACAGAAAGTTTCCCCTCAGGAGAAGAGCACTATGCAGAAATCTTGATGCTTTGGTTCACTCAGTGCAGGACCCAACAGAGAATGAAAATGGTTGTGTCCTACCATTATATACCTTTTAACTCCTGAGAGAACCAGTCACCATGGATTTGTGTGCAGGCTGTAAGGGACATGTGGAGCTCCATCACCTCAGTGGTGACACTGGACTTGTACAAGTTAGAGCAGCCTCTTGGCAGCTCTGAATTAGGCTGTAATAAGGCTTTCACCAAAGAGCCGGGGATGGTTGAACTGTGTTGTGTGATACTGGGGCTACAGTGTCACCGTCTGCTGAAAACCTAGAAAATCCCATGTTCTATCTCAAAACTTTTAATAGGTGCCTAGCTTCTGCTCCTATTGCTGTTTCAGGCTTCAAAGGGCATATCCCAGGTAGATCTCTCACTGTAGGTGATCCCACAGTCTTTAAAGCAGCGTGGTTTTGTATTCTGTACTGAGTACCTAACAACTTCCCCTGTCCATGCATTCAGGATTGCTTCTTTTGTCCTGATGGAGGTATCATAGAATCCCAAACTGGTTTGTTTTGGAAGGGACCTTAAAGCTCATCCAGTTAAAACACCCTGCCACGGGCAGGGACACCTTCCACTGGAGCAGCTTGCCCCAAGCCCCATCCAAGCTGGCCTTGAACACTGCAAGGGATGGGGCAGCCACAGCTTCTCTGGGCAACCTGTTCCGTCATCTTCCCTTCCCATACCACATCCTCCCTGCTGGTCCTATTCAGGAGTTATGAAGGGTAAATCCTCACACTGCTCTATTTATGCCCCTTGTAATTCTACACTGCCTGCAGGTATTAAAAAACCCTTTCCAAATGATATTTCTTTCTCCTTTTGTGGCCATGGCTTCCTTGGTGGATGGCATCATGCAGCAGCTGCCTGCCCTGCCTGAAGGGAGGAGAACAGCTGAGAGGCTCACACTGAATCCTTGTCTGCAACTCCTTCCGAGCTCACTGGCTGTCGCTTATTGAATTAGGATAAATTGGAACTTTCATAAAGGGTGATATAAATCATTATCTCAAGTTAGCAGATGCAGACTCACCAGGATAGAGCTCTGTTAATAACTCCTTCGGATTAGGGCTGATTGGTACAATTTGAAACTTGTTTCTCTCAGCTTGATCAGTCTAGTTGTAACTGTGGCAATTATCCCATTTCACTTTCAATAGCTCAGCACAGAGGAGCTGCTGCCTCCAATCCATCCCTCTTTAATGAATCCAGTGTGATATGCTCAGTCCCGTGGACAAATACACCCTGTCTCCCCCCTACTCCAAAATAAGCATTATAAAACCTAAATCCTGTGTCCAAATGATACATAAGAATGTGTCTTTTAGGGAGTGAGATGCTAAGTGTCCATGTTAAACATCATTTAGGTATTTGGCTGCTGAAAAGCCTCTCTTCATTCTTACAGCATCATTTGCACTTTTTGGCAGTCTTCCTGCCTGGGAAATTAGATTAAACCCAGGGTTTTGTCCAAGCATTGAAGCTGCTTGAATAGATTCTGATGAATGTGTTACATGTTGAAATTTGTGGGGTTTTGTTAAATAACTTATCTGGTGATATTTTTCTTCTTTTTTCTCTAGGAGGAGTCATTAATAAATGATTTAATGAGTGAACACAGAATTCCCAGGATAATATATTTGACAAGTGTTTTCTTTCACTCCTCTCTTTGACTCCACTACCAAGTCCGTGTCTCAGTTCAACAGACCCTTGAACAACACAACTTTGGCAATAGTTTTTAACTCATCTCTGCTTAGAAAGGCACTTAAACGAGTGTTTGCTTTAAGCCTATGTTCACAACTGACCTCAGATATTTGCTGGAGCATGGGCTTTAGAAATAATGTTGACCTTGTGCTTGAATCATTGCAACAGCGATTTACTTGCAGTTGCCAGCTTTGCTGTTGACTCTTTATGACCTTTCCGGTAGCACATACATATTAGAAGCACAAGCTGCAGATGATTTCCATGTTTCCTGTGATTAGGAGCTGCACAAATGTCTTTGAACCATCCCCAGTGTCCCTCAGCTCTCAAGCTATAAAATGAGTATTCCCTTTCCTACCAACCATTGTCTTATCTTACTGGTTGTAAATTCTTTAAGCCAAGACTGTTGCTCACTTCTTGTTCGTACATCACCTCATTCCATGTTTTATGAAGCCAATAAAATGTTAGAGATTAAAATACACGGACTGATTTGTCTCCCACTTACAGCACCAAAGCTGTACATCTAAAGGAACATTGCTGATGCCCACGGAAACGTGCCAGTGAAAGCAGCAGCATGATCCCACCCAAGCTTTGATTTCCAACAGTGGGAATACAAGAGCTTTCCCATTTTGAATTCAGATCCAATGCACATCTGTTCCTGGAAATTGTTTGAGGGTCCAGTGTGGATAAAGGATGGTGTCCCAAAGTTTCAGAGGAGCAACCACTCCCTTCTCCCTGCTCTTGCCAGCTGCCTCCTGCTCAGCTCTGAGTACTCAGCCTCTTGCAGGGGCTTGGACAGCTCTGAATCACGCTGCTTACAATATGTTTCTGCTAAAAATAATAGTAGTAATTAATGCTCTTAGTTTCAGTGCTGCCATCTGCCTTGGTGCCAGCCACAGTGGCTATTTTCCTCTATGTTCCCCAGAGTGGGAAGAAGGAGGAAAGAAAGGACACAGGCAGTTGCTTGTGCCTTTTCCCAGCACCTCTGCTTCGGCTGGCAGTGATTTGTCTGCTGTAGGGTCAGCAAGAGGCACTGAACATCCTCTGAGCTAGGAGTAATAGAGCTCAGAAAGAGATATGCATGGAAGGAAAATAGTCACATCCAAAGGCAGAACTTCTCCTGAAGGGTATAGTTGTGCAACTAAATAACAAAACACTTACAGGAGAGGGGGTTTTACCATAATGTAGGGGGTATCTACCTATAGACCACATGAGATGATAAGGAAGGGAGGAAGTTTGCATTAACTCAGCTACTGGGATGGGATGGTGAGAGGCAAGTGCAAGAAGTCCCTTTCTCCTCTTTATCTCTGGAAAGTGGTTGTCTTGCCTGGGCCATGCAGATGTCGGGAGCACACAGGGAAGTTGGGGAATTGAACAAAAGGAAGTGGCAGAGTGTTTAACAAACAGCATCACAAAAGGCATCTGTCACAGAGCATCACCTTCTGTTCCTCCAGGCTCCCGCCAGAGCCTTTCCATTTGTCTTGCCTCCTTCCCCTTATTACAGGATTTACTTACTGTCCCCAGTGAAAAACAAAAGGACCACTTCAGGTCTGCAGGGAGAAGTAAGTGTTGATAGAGGAAAAAGCACTCATCTGCATGCAGACAACAAGTGCAGCACTAGAAGTAATCTTTATCCATGGTATGTGGGAAATGGAGATGGCAAAACAGTGTAGAAGGCAACCAGGACCACTTTAGTTCTCTAGATAGGGAACTTTTAAAGGCTGTACAAAACCTTTTCTCCCTGATCCCTGCTAAGCAAGCTGGCAAGGCCTTTTTCTTCTATCAGAGAAGAGCTGTCACACTTCAGCCAGCCACATCTCTCCTTCACAGTGAATGACACTTCAGAAGGCAGCCTGCTGGTCCCCATCCTATGTGCCACAAATGCACTCCAAGAAGCAGGGAGAAAACTGTTGTTGAGAGTTAGGGAAATAATGTGAGGAGCTGCAGCAGCCTGGATTTTGATACAGCTGGCCTTGGAGGAATGTTTTTGATAATCCAAAACGTGCACTGCTCCCCAGGCTCCAACCTTCTACAGCCTGAGGCACCATGTAGCCAAGCTCAGCCTGTTCAGATCTGTTCCCTCCACAGGCCAGAAGCTTCAGATTTCATGTATTAAGGGTAATGATCTTACAAATAGTTTGTGTACATGGGGTTATATTCCTTATTTACTTTTTTCCTTAGGGCTAACCCTGATGTCTTAAACAGGAACACATCTCCAGTTCCCTTCTTCCTCCCCAAAAGGTGCTGCAGGGATTTAACGTGAGAGATTCAGCCCAAAGCCATTTCATGCAGCCCAGCAGTCATTTCCAGCCAGGCTCTGGGGTGACTTACATGGACGACCTAATAGATCTGTAGTTCTTTCTTCAGTCCTCTTTGATATGTACAGGAAGATACATCCTTCAATTGCATTAAATCTCAGCCCAGCCCTACCTGTGAGCCAAAACAGAGCAGCTCTGATATAAATGCAGAAAACCATTTTAGCAAGACATGAGGTCCCTGCTAAGGCTGCTCCCTTCTGCACTTCCCTTTAATTCCAATATTTGAGACTGCTGAGAGTTTTCCCTTTTGTTTTCAGGAAAACACACAGGTTTTCAAGGTGACACAGAAACATTCATGGTCCACCAGTCCTGGTACCAGACGGTAGATTCATGTCTTGTTTTGGGGGGCTTTTTGGGTTGCTTCTGTGTGTTTTGCAAGGGTGCCTCTGCCAGAAGCAGAGCAGATGGTTATAACTCAAAAGGGGTTTGAGCTTAACAGGCAGCCCTACTATGGACAGGTTGTGGAGAGCACAATGAGTATTCATGTGAGAAGAGAACCCAGAAGGTTAATATTGACTATTCATTATTCACTTATAATATTTGCCATGCAATCTGGGACTGAGACGAATTCCCATGACAGAGGTGACCGGCCACACTGTTTGACTAAACCCCATGATGTTATCATAAACCAGCTCTGAGCCAGTTTCAGCAAAATAAAGGAGAGAGAATTATTCATCCACTTCTTTGCCAAAGTTAAAAAAGAAAAGATAAATGTTTGTATAAAAATCTGGTTCAGATCATAAATTTCTGCTTTTTAATCAAAAAAGGCAGGAAAGTTGTCAGAAACATCAATTGTGATCAATACTTCAAGCTGGAGAAATGACATTATCATGAGTGTTGCATGGAATTGAACAGACATCACCTGGCATTTGCTGTCGTGGCTTGGCAGCTCCCCAGAGAGGTGACCACTTATCATTAAAGGTAGGAAAGATGGTTCTGTTTCAAAGTTTTCTCTTGTTTCCTTCCACTTTGAAAAATTAAATGATGAAATTTTGCTGTGAAACTGAATTCCAGATGAAAATGGAAAACCGGACATCCCAAGTTATTCAGGAAAGAAAGAAAATATAAAGCTGCTCCATCTCAACTTGGAATTAGCAACTTTTCATTTATGGATACTATTTACAGTGGGTTTTACAGCTGCTTCTATAGTGCAGAAGAATATGACTTGCTTGTTTAAATAGCAAGCACGATGTCAGTGTTCAGGCCAGGGTGGACAGAGCCTTGGGAGACATGGTCTAGTGTGAGGCATCCCTTCCCATGGCAGGGGGTTTGGAACTGGGTGATCTTCAGGTCCTTTCCAACCCAAACCCATGATTCTATGATCCAGATGAAATACAACTCAGAGCAGGTAGTTACAAGACCCAAATCTTCTCATAACATAACTGATTTAGAATGAAGAGATAAAGCATGCAAAAATGCACAAGTATTGTGGTAGGACAATCATGAAGGAAGCATGTCAACGAGCAGCATCTTCAAGAATGCAGTGAACTTGCAAAGAAAGCACTTATTTCTTGAAGATAAAGGATCCCTTAGGAGAAGGAGAAGGACATTAGGACACCTCCAGGGTGAGACAAAGTCATTGTGAGACCCCATCATAAGCTGCAGGTTGTAGGAGTGTAAGAGCAACCATCACTGTCCAGAAAGGCCCAGCTAAGCATCCTCAGTTGGATGGTGGCTAAGGGAAGCATAAGGCTGTAAAGGATGTGTGAGAACTTGTCACTCAAATAGAGTTACCAGTTTAATTCCCACTGTCACAGCATATTCTATAGCTTCTGTTTTGAGCCTAAGAAAGACATCTTAGCAAAACCCTAAGAAAACATAATCACAAAAATCAATCAGACCTCAGACCTTCTGCTCCTCAGGGCAAGCAAAAGGGGAGAGGTTTCTATTTTACTGGTAGAGATGTATTTTCCTATTGTCTAGCATAAGAAGTAGTTAAGCAGGGAGCATGTAGCTGCTCTGCAGGACCCATGTCTTCAGCCTTCACATTCCTTGGAGCTGTGACACTTCCCAGATGTCGCTGCTTCCCCAGCCTTATTATGTTGTATTATTATACAGCCTTCGTATTATTACACAACCTTTGTCACACAACCAAAAATCAAAGGTATTTCATATAACTGATACTATATTATGACTTGTTGGTCCCTCCAGTGTCCCTCCGTACTTAGAAACAAATGCTGAAGTTCACGGCAATCTTGAACTAGCCCAAATTCCCATCTTCAAGCCCAGCTTCCTCTCCCCATGCCTTTGCCTGGGCCCTGGAAAACAAGCCAAAGTGTAAACAAACATAACAACCTCCAAAGGATTTCAACAGCAAAATAACTAAAGCAATTCTCCTAGGGGCTGGTAAATAGCAGGCGAGCTATTGGAGCCCAGAGGGGGAAAAGCTCAGCTCCAACTAGTTCCAGCAGCTCAAGATGCAGCGTGACAAAGCCCAGGCTGCTCCTGCTCCTGCACGGCATTGCCATTTTCCCACAGAATGACAGTTTTCAATTACTGGACTGTAGCTAAGAGCAAATTGTGCACTTCAGCAGCTGGAGTTCTCTCTCCTGATTCTCAGACGTGGCTGGGTAAAAGGTACAGGGGCAATGAAAATGGCTTTCTGTGCACAGCGGACTGAACAAGGACAAGCCCAGAGACTGGCAGGGGGAAGGGAAAGTGAACAGGAGCAGTAAATAGGGAAGGGGGGTGGATGTTGGCTTCATTCACCCTACTCTCTTCCCCCAGGAGAGAGACTTCAGCTGTACACGCTACAAGAGCCAGCCTGTGTCAATTTGTCTGCCTGAGCTTTAAGCACGATTTAGGGTTTTTTCCCCCCAAATAACTAATTCTCCAAATAGTCTGAGATCTGAATCATGTTATCTTCATTCTTACACAGGTAATAAGTTTACTGTTTCCCCCATTAGAGTCTCCCATTAGTACAAATCCTGGATTTCTGGCTTTAAGGATGTACTTGAACTAAAATATGTCCCTGAGGGTCAATCCTCTTTGAATAACCCAGGCAGGAGAAGGAGACAAATCCATGCTTAGTGGGGTACTAGAGGTGTTGCATCAGGTACTGTTGAACTGAAGTGTGGAATAACTCAGGGAAAGCTATCCTAATAACAGAGAGACTCGCCAGCCTTTTACTCCCTATTCTGTGCAAGGCAATTTCATCTGGAGAGAAACACACTGAAGTCTGGTGCAGCCTTTTTCCTATTTCCTCTGGGGAATTTGGGGTCTGTAACCAGCTGCAAATCACAGAATCATTTAGGTTGGAAAAGACTCTTCAGATCATCGGAATCACACAGCAGGAACTAACAGGGCTGGGGTGACAGCAGGCTGGCAGCACCCCAAGCTTGTCGACAGCTGCCTGAGCATTGTCCACCAAGTGGGTTTAATGAAGTCTTTCCTGCTGGGCACCTCGGGATCAGTCATTTTGATCCATTTGTTTTCTTTACAGCAAATTCATATTTTAACATGACTGCCTTATTTTTCCTGCAGAAACCTTTGCCACGTGAATGGGAACTCCCCTGCTCAGGGCTGCTGTGATTGCAGTTGGAGAAGACAGCGAGTTCCACTGCAGGGCTCAGCCAGAGGCTGCTCTGTGCTTCTCTGTCACCCCTTTCTTTCACCCCCATCAGCATAAGCAACATGGCTTGGAAAAATAGAATGTCACAAGTGTTCTGCTGTTCCAGGTACTATGAGGAGATCCCATTCTTGGCTGAAGTGCCATCCCTCATTACCATCCTCCAGTGTGCACCTTCATGCTTCAGACAGCCACCGCCTGCACTCAGCCCCCTGATGCAGCACAGGAGGGCTGAAAGCTCGGCTTGGGAGTCTGTCATGTCCTTGCATGCAGTGAGTCCAGCTAATGTTCCTGTCTAAACAACATTAAACAGCTCTGACAAAGCTGGAGAACCTGGAGAGATTTCCAGTCACATATGACAACATCTAGCAGTGCATTGCTGCCGAATGAGAAAGAGAGAAACAGAGGGTAGGGCTAGATGGGTACATTCAGTGGTGACATGCCATTTTTAGCCATAATTATGTAAATTACATAATTCATCTTGAAATATTGAGGGTTTTTTCCTGTATTTACTGCAATTACGTCAATTGACCTATTTATGTTATCTGACGTGCTTATCATTAAAATGGGACAATATATCCCATTAGATCCTCTTACTACACTGAATGGAATGATGATTAATTATATCATAAAAAGGAGCTGTGCTACGCATCTCTGAGCATGGGATTTGAAGCTTAAAATAAAACAACAACCTCCCATCATAATTTCCTGCCTTCAAACTTCATTTTACCCAGTTCAGGTTTCTCCACATGGCTCAGGGTTCTCCACATGGGATTATTCCAGTCCACATTTGTATCAATAAAATACTTAGAAAGCCAAGCATACTTTATTTTTTATAGGAGCTATTGCTTTATGCAGGGGCAATGTGCCTACAGAAAAATCTAACAAACTTGGCTCATGTATGTGACTTCATTACTATGAGTATCTGCTTTCAGAGTGGAGGAAAGAGGGTTTTCCCAACTACATTGGTTATAACTTCTTGGACACTAACATCTGCTTTTCTCATGTGTTTGAGTTCTCAAAGCAAGGAGAGTCCTGGATCTGTCGGATGGCTTGGGACAGTCTTCTCTTATTTAACACAAGCTAAACACAAGCCTTATTCTCACAACTGGTGCCAGCGACCCACTGATAGCATTACTGATGAGGCTGGCACACAAGAAAAAGATGGATCAGCAAGCACCATAACAAGAAACACAAGAGGGAAAAGCAATCAGTGCTGAATGAATGGAAAATGGCAAAATAAGAAGGGGAAGAACAGTGCATGTCCAGGATACTTGAACAGAGGCCCAAGACTAAAGTGAAGTCAGAACTGAAAGTGAAGGGACAAAGCAGGAATAGGGTACTCTAAAGTCTCACCTAAACTGAGAGTCTTAGCCTGGGACTAAATGAAGTCAGCTTCAGGTGTTCACAACACACCCTCCAACAGGACATTTTACATAGAGCAGGGAACTGCATCTAAACTGCCTTTTAAAATCCTTGTTCCCAAGTTTCTTCCATCAATTTCTCTTCCAACGACTGGGCCATCATCTAAGTTGCTGTAGTGATGCTCGTCTTCCTTGCATGACAAACTAACAAGTACTACACTCTATTCAGTTTAACAATTGTCTCTGAGAGATCTAACTCCCTTTCTTCTGTGTGTTTCTCCCTGCACATGGAAGATCCTTTTGCCTGTTGGCCTCAATGATTTTGTTCTTATGTCTGACATTGAAAGAATCTGAATCTTTCAGGCCATGTTATAGCTAGTAACATTGAGGCTCTGGGAATGCAGAATGACAGTGAGGGATGTATTTTTAATTTCTGCTTTAAATATCAATTTGAAAGTGTAGGACAGACCAAATTGGTTGTGGCTTTCCTAAGTAAGGGCTTTATCTCCTTCCTTACTTAAGCCAAGTTCTGCCTACTTCTCCTCATCTAAACCTTGTCCTCCTTCAGCCTATACTACTCCTCAGCAACATCTCTTCAGGATGGGCATGAAAGTTTAGACTTGAGCAGAAACTAGGATGGAGAAAAGGCAATGCGTGGAGTGCTGCATGTGTGCAAGGATCCACAGTGACCTCTCTAAGGCACAAGAGGAGCTGGATGGCCCCATTCTCCCAGTAGTTTGCTTTGCTGCCTCTTGTAAAACTCCTTTAGTTCATCATTTTCTGACCAATGATGCAGTCTGGTGTAGGCACTGTTCTTTAGTTACTAACATGAAAGTCCCTATGCATTGCTATCACATAGTACTTCAGACGGAATAATGAACATAGGTCCTTAGGGGACTCAGAGCAGGGGGACAAGGACTCTCAGGATGAGCATGAAAGGGACCCATCATGTGGGTCTTACTGGAGCTTGGTGCCGATGAGGACTGTGTCCTCAGAGATGTCTATTAAGTTTCTTGGTACTATTCCTACTCAATCCCTAACCATCTGCTGCTCCTTTGAACAGGCAGAGTTGATACATAGAAAGAAAGAAGATTATTGCAACGTACCCCTTCTTAGCTGATCTCACCCTCCCTCACTAGCCAGCACACGGTCCCAAAGGGAAAGGTTTCAGCTCATTTTAACGCAATGGAAAGGGCTTGAGTGCATCTAAAGAGGGTTTCATCGTCGTTTGTTTTACTCAATTAAAAACCTGCAGCCACAGATTAGCTCCCTGCTGCTCGGTGGAGGAATTCTTGTAACACTACAGTGATTTATGATCTACCAGACAGTGTTTAACGAATGGCATCCAGAACCCAGAGATGCTCAACATAGGACTGGTCACTCGTGTTAATGAAAAATGGATTTGAGGCGACAGTCACTTGCATGGCTGCATTTTGATAACAAATGGCACAGCAGAGCTAGAGCAGAGGGAGACTTTGTAATTAATATTACAGTAGAATCAGGTATGTAATGGAGGGCTCGACTTAGAATTCAAATCAATACAACAGCTGTTGGGACGTGTCACTCCTCGTCCCTAGGCCCTGAGATATTATGCCAGACAGAGGAAGGGCTGATGGGGAGGTGATGACACACAGTGAACATCCATCTTGTGTTAACTTCAGGCAAGAAATTATGCTTAGTGGAATGTGTTGGCAGTTTGGGGATATTTTATGGCCTTTTCCTGATTTTCTTTTTCTTTTCTATCTCTTCTTCGTGCATGGGTGTACAGAAGGGACAATGGACAACTCCCCTCTGTCGCAATTGCTGCTTTACCTTTCAAACAATATTCTTACACCAACCAGCTACTGTGTTGTTGTGGGTTAGGCTTTGCTTTGCTTTCCAGTCTTTGGGCAAGTCGAGATTCTATGATGGTCGTGGCTTTTATGAATATATAGCACAGCTCCTTGTTTCTGACACAGCACATTGTTTGCTTGCAGCAACAGTGGCATCTCAGTCCTGTTACCTTCCATCCTTCACCATTCAGATGGCCATCATCATCTCCAGAGTGGCTGTTGTTGTTCTCCCAGGATTTTACTTGGAGGCTTCAGGATGTGAAGATGTGAAAAAGTCAAGTGGGATCTGAACTGGGATAGCAGGGAAATTGCTTCTGTGTTTCCAGGAAAATCTTCTGAAGAAATAAATATTGGGATTGAAAAGTCAAGATTTTCACCACTCTCAGTGTAAAACCTGCAGTGGGTGGGGAAATAGGTTAGAGATGATCAAGATATATGATGCTTTGCATTTCACATCAACGCTGACCTTCGTCCCTGCTTGCTTTTTTCCTGTTATGAGCTCGGGTTTCAAAGCTGAAAGTGTAAATCCATTTTTATTCAGAAATGCCAGTGGGAATAATATGACAATGATGGAGCTTTTTCTGCACTTCCTAAAATTCAGTTATATTTAAATGTGGTTACTTAGGAAGCTAGGCTGGTTTTACAACTGGTTTTAGCTCCAAAAACCAAATAAAGCCCACGGATCATAGTAACACTCCCAAACAGCCTTAGACAGTATCTTTTTGGTCATGTACAGTACAGCTGCATCTGTAAACATTACGGTTGGACACTGTAGCAACCGAATACCACAGCAGCAAGTAAATGAGCAGTGATATCTATATATCAGATGAAGGGAAATCCATTATCTCTATGCATTGCCCTGAGGCAGGAGTTCAAAGCTCAAGCCAATCTCAGAACAAAAATTGACTCAGAAATGATGCCCAAATCTCTGTCAGCACCTGCGAGGGTGACAGAAGTGCTTGTTAACATCCACCACCAAGATCAAGGGATGTAATTGTATCCCTGCAGCTAGGTGCCTAAATTAGGGCCTCCTCCAAAGTCCACCAAAGCCAGGAAAAAAGGCTCTGACCAATTTCATTAGGTTTTGGAGTTTCTCTTAATGAAAGCCCATCTGCTGCTCAATTCACGGGCTCCTGAATCTTTCACCTTCTCTTCATCTACTCTCTGCCAAATGAAATCATCTCTCTCATGATACCAGTGAGCATCTCAGCTTATTTTTCACCAGGAATACAGAGGAGTTATAAAACCTGAATCACTTCAGTCGGGTTCATCTGGGGTGGTTGCAAGTTCCGTGCTGTAGACAGAAATCTGGACAAATGCACTCAGTTTGGTTGTTGCTCCCTTAAGGCTAAGCCTTCACACACAGATTCATGAATGGGTTAATAAATCAAACCAAGGTATCACGGTTTATTTTAATCTGTGAATACATGGAATGATTCCTAAGGGGGTTTTAGCTATATCCTCAGATTAGCAAATGCACTTATAAGTGAAGGGGACATTTCTTATGCCTTCTAATGCCCATTTCCAGCTTGCAGTCAGACCATGGGTACTGGGAGATTGAAATGGCCTCCTTCATTGGTGGCCTTTCAATGAATGAATATCTGTCAGGCATGATGGAGGTAGAGGTGATACTGCCCTAGATGACCCCTTCATGTTTCCAGGTCTAATTTCTACAGTGCTGAACTGTGCAGGCAGCCAGAGCTTTTGTAGAAGCTTTTTGTAGAGCTTTTTGTTCCTCTTATGACCCATCCAATGCTGGGGACTGGGACCATAATACAAGGCTGCAAACAGGGGGTGTGCTTTCATGGGGACCTTTCCAAGCATGAAGTGTTTGAGCTTCTCATCCTTCAGTGCCGTCCCAGAGCATCTCCTGCTTTCCACAGCTCTTACATCCCTGCCTGGCAGATTCTGGTTTAAGGTGATTAAGACACTTCACCACAGAGTAAATGGGAGGTCCTGCTGCCACCTTACAGATGCATAAAGTGGAAGACTTTGGTGATTTTGTGTCTGTGGAGAAGAAAGCAGAAGGTAGGACCCATCATACGAGGTGATCTGTGGACTTCATAGACCTGGGATGCAGACAGCCGCTAAATAAAAGAGAAAGGGCTCTAAACCTTTGGGCAAGCACACTCCTGTGGAATATTTCCCCCCAGTGCAAATGCAATCATGTTCAGCAACCTACATGAAAAAGGGCTCTGAAGGCAATTGGCCATGATGCAGAAAAGAAGTGGAAATACTTCCTTAAGTGTTAATTTAGTGAACGGTTGGAAACTGAAACATATTGCAGGGAGGGCAAAAAAGCAGGGCAGGAGGATTGTGTGAAAAATAAGTCCACAATTACTGATTTAACTGATATATATATAAGTATTTTAGGCCCACCAAGTGTCTCCAGAACAGCAATTGAGGGTCTATTTCACCAGGGCTAATTACCTCCACCCCACAGGAGGTGAAGTGTGTTCACTTGGGCCATGCAGGGAGCCAACCAGATCAGTGGAAGCAAATTGTTTCTTAATAGTTTTCAGCCGGTGACCTGTACATTTCCCTAGTTTTAAATGCCAGGGAAAGGGCAGCTCTGATGTGCTGGAGCTGCACCACCCAGGAAGGCTGGTTCGGAGAGGCAATGGGCTGCGGATGCTGTTTGCTTGTTCATGGTAGGGGAGTGATGCAACCTGTGATTGAGGGGTGAATTGCATCACTTACAGACCAAACCTAAGCCATATGTGAATTTTTATCCAGATCCAAGACTTTTCCTATGGGTTCAGGTCTATTATTGCTGTTCTAATTCTTTCTTTTTAATGGAATGTCTTCATTTTCATTACAAGAAGGAATTGTTACGCCTAAGCTGTCTGGACTGCCTACTGGACAACTGGCCTGATCATCAGAGCAAAGCTCCCAGCTCCTCAGCCCTTGGAAATGTGGGAAAGGCATATGTTCATCAGCTCTGAATATCTGCTCTGATGCTGCACTGGCTTCATCAGGTTGGCTAAGAACCACAAAGAACCAACGTGCATGGGCACAGATGACTCCTTCCTGCTCATTGACGTTTCCTAATGCATATTTATACTTGTGCCATCTTTAATCAGCAGTGGCCAATTTTGTCCAAATACTTGGCTGGATTTGGGAGCTCTGTGGGTAACAAATGTAGTTGCTCTGTTCATTTCTATAGGGTTCAATAAACAGGAGCCAGAAATGCAAAGTGCACGTGGGCAAGTAAGCGTGGGCATGTACTCACACAGAACTCAGGTATTTAACCTCTGGACTAGGGTACTTATGAGCTACTCATGACTGTGCAGTGGCATCACTTGAGTGGCTATTGAAATAATGATTTATTTGGGAGGGTTTGTAGACAAACAAAAGAAGTCTGTGCTTAGAATAAATTATTTCCTTTCATGGGTTAAGCCGTAAAGTATCTGGAAGCAAAGAGTTGTCAGCTGCAGGAACTGGCAAATAGAGTTGGATAACATGAAATCTGGAGAAGTTTGTGATCTCTTCAGACAGTATGTGGATATGCATGAGTATGCTGTGGTTTTGGAATTAATTATTCCTTTTAAATTATTCACTCAGTTGTAGTGATTGTTAAGATGAGGGGATTTTGACATAAAGTGCTAACTAGTGACATTAAAAAAAGCTGTGTACTCTTTTCCTAAGCATTTTCCACCTGCATTAACATCACTCTTCTCTTTTCAGATAACTTGTGCTTTAAACTTGCCTCTTATTCTCTTCTTTCTATCCATCTCTTTCTTCTTCTTTCTTTGCAGCACTGCCTGAAGAGAAAACAATTTCTCTGAAGGAGATCCTTTTAGGCTGTAATGGGATTAGGCCTTGGAGCGGAGATCTTGTTTGGATCAGCTGTTGAACTCACAGGAGTCCTGTTAAAGGCCTATTAAAATTCCATGTAATACCTCAGTAAGTAACATGCGAATCCCCAGCTCATCTTTGGGAATTAAAGTGTGCAGAGCTTGCTGGGCTGCAGGCAGGAAGGTTACACAGACCTAGGACTCATTTGTTTGAAGAATAAGAGGACACCACCTGCCTATTCCCAACCCCTCCAAGAACACATTGGAGTTAAATAATGCAGAATAAAACTCATCATTCCTGAACCAAAGGAGCTGATAGAACCTGATTGAAGATCAGTCCAATGCAGACAACTGACCAGTGCCCATGGCCTTTCCAGGGATGACACAGAGATACAAGTGACACGTGTATCTCAAAGGAAGGGTTGGAAGATTAGGGTTAGTTCCGATTATGTTGTCAGATGCTCTCTATGCTCTAAATTCAGCACAGTATCTCAGAATGAGCTAAAATTGCTCTCAGCAGGATGGTATCTCCCGGAGATCTCCTAATTCTGCTCAGACAAGAGACACCATGAGAACAGGCTTTTTCTTCCCTCTGCTGACACTCTATTTTCTGCTTAGATCTGAGATCTGAAAGTGCTTCCATTTCTTCAGCTTCTTATTTCCAAAGTTAAAAAGTTAGGGATAGGTCTCAAAATGTGCTTTGGTAAACACCATATTAATACATAATTATATGCATCCTATTATATTGATCACCCAGCACCGCATCAAGCTTTGGTGGGGCTATTGTACTGCCAAAGAGATAATTCCTTTCATCCTAATAGGCAACAGCAAATGCCCAGAGCCTGAGGGGAGAAAGAAGGAAAGGGAAAGAGAAAGGAGGAGTTGAATGGAAAGTCAGAAATAAACAGGCTTTGGTGTCTCTGAAATTAGAAGCAACTGATCCTGCCTGTCAGAGGTAGAAGCCCTTGGCTTTTGCTTGCAGCTTGACAACCACTTCCATCTGAGACCTTTGTAACCCAGACATGTTCTCCTTCCCTATGGCATGGCCAAGGCTGCCCCACTGCTGGTGTGCTTCAACACTGCACTTCCAGCACTGATATGTCAATGGGGCAGCTTGTACCTCTTCTCACTCATTAGTCTTGGATAATGCTGAAGCCTTTTGTGGACATAGCCTTTTTTAAGAGGATCTCAGAGCTTTTTACAAATCTTTATTGATTAAACATCAAAACCTTCATCTGATGTAGATAAGTTTAATGCTATTATCCAGATTGTAAGAGACAGGTTTTATTGAAGACATGGAGACGTTAACCAACTTGGTCAAGGTCAGACATTAACAGCAGGTAGGACAGGGAACAGAGCTGGACTCACGTGTAGGCACTTTATGCTCTTCATATACATCACCTCTATTAATATTGTATTTCTAATTATTGTGCCTTTGGATTATTTCTGGCAATGTTATGGATTTTACTAATAGATATGACAAGGGAAATATATTTGCATACACAGAGAAATAATTGTACCAAAGTGTGTTATAGCAATTGAAGGTGGGATTTCTGTGACCTGTTTCTCCTTCACTGTGATTTATAGAGTACTTGGGCTCCCTGTTTGGGCTCCCTTTGGTAGTTGTAACCTGCACAAGGTGAATGCTCCATTCAGGAGGGCAGGATCTGCTAATCACTTCTGAGGTGGGGAAGGGAAGATTCACACCTGGGATAATGTCTAGGACTTCCACATGGATAAAAATCCTTCTTTTGCCCATTACATTGAATTACTCCCTATGCATCAGATTTCCACCTGTAAAATGGGAGTATTTGGGACATGGAGCTGTGCTGCAGAGATTTTATGGCTAGAATGTCTGTGATAATACTGGAGTGATGGAAGGCCTTTGAACTAGAAAACTACTGGGCCCAAATTTACTGGCAACCTGGCCATAGAGGTGATGCAAGTTTCCATGATGGGGACAGGCCCTTCGAGGAGAGGATGTCTGCAGCCCTGTACCATTGCCATTCAGCCGGTCCTCTCCTGCCCTCCTCAGATTTGCTGCTGTGCCTGGGTGGAAAAGGGCCTGATGTCAGTTGGAGCAAGAATTTGTCTGAAATGACCCAAATGTGCAGCTGAGCCCTTCCCACCTGCTGCTCTCCAACTGTTCTCTCTTGTTTAATTTTAGCCTGTATGAGTGCTGCAGAAGGGAAGAGGAGGAGAGGGCCTTCCTCTCCTCACCTGTCCCTCTGCAGAAGCCAAACAGGGCTTGATAGGATTGCTGCATCTTTCACAGGAGAAAAAGTCACCTAAAACTTCACAGCCTGGGTCAGGCTCTATTAATGGGATATGAGGGTATGGATTAACTGCAAAAACAAATCATATTGAAGAGCATGGTCTAAATCCTCTGAGCCAGCCTTGGTCCATGCCCCTTAGTGCTGCTGTGCAGGAGGAGGCTTCTCTGGATAAGCCCTACAGTTGTGCCCAGGACAAATCCCACTAGATAAGTCCTGAGGAAAAGGCTGCCAGCCATTAGCATTGGTGAATTCTGGGCTGAAGTGAGGAATCCAGCTATCAGAGAGGCAGAAACTGGAATAAACTGCTATTGCTCCTTAGCAGTCACATAATGCAGCCCTTTGTGAGCCCTGTGGAGCTATTGGAGCACTGGACTATAAAGCTGTGGAGCTGTGGGCACCCACAGGAAGGGATCTGTGTCCTTTATCCTCAGGTAAAGCCTTTCCTGGAGCATAAATTCCCTTTCCTCTCTCTGTCAGGAAGACGCAGGTAAGAGCAGAAGCAGTGACACAAGCTGAAGCAGTGACCATCTGCACAGCCGCTGCCTGCAGAGCTGCTGTAGATCACAAATGCCCCCTTGAGCCCAGGGAAGGGATTACTGCTCCTACAGATGTTTCCTCTCATGCTGCAACCTTCCTCTACCGTTCTGGTGCATAAAAAAGGGCCTTTTGTGGTAGGATTTTAAGTGATATTCCTATTCTTTCCACCCACCCTATTTTAATGGTTAGCTTTGGATGCAGCTCTGTTTTGCAGAGAAGAGGAAGGCGCAGTAGTTTCCATCTCCACCACCCTGTGCATCCCTGTCCTGCTTAAATGCAAATAGTCTTTAGAAAATGTTTTTGGATCCCTTGTAATATTCAAGGGGAAAAATGCCTAATTATTTAGAAAGAGTCTGTAAGCCACTGTGTGGGCCATGAATGAGCTCCTGTCTCCTAAGCTCATACATTTATACCTTCACCTTGGCTTTCTGTTTCTCCAGTATCTGTGAGATGCTGCCCATGTGTCACATCTGATGCTTTTCTTTTTCATCATCTTCCACAAAAACTTCCAAGCTAATTCCCCTCCTGCTCCCAGATGGTTAATTTACTAATGTCTGGCTATCAGGGAGAGATCCCAGTGTGTCAGCTCCCAGGAACACAGCATTTAAGAGCTTAGAGGGGTTGTATCCTCCAGCAACCAGCCATGGAGCTGAACACCTCAGTGCTGCCTGGATTCCTGCATTGCTTGATGAAACAAATGATGCAGCATTCTATCCTGGCAGATCATCAGATCTAGGATAAAAACTGAATGGGTATGATAAACCCAGTGATTTAATATGATGTCTGCCCTGCTGTTCCCCAGTTTGGGGGATTCATGTAAGTGAGGAGCAGATGGGATCTCCAGGGGGAAATTCTAGGCTTGAATTACTGAAACCAATGTAAATTTAGTACTGTATTTCTAAAGCATTGCTGGAAAGCAGCCAGGAGTCTGAAATCTATCCAAGGTTTTCACCTCTCTGATTCATATATATATATTTGTATATATAGCTATATATACACACACTTATGCATATATTTCTTATGGGTGGGAATATGAAGTTCCATTCTCACGTGTTTGTGGTGGGTTCATCTTGCTTTCAATGTCACCTGACTCTTCATTTGTCATGAGAGACAACATCAAGGTCTTGACCAACTGTATCCACCAAGGAAATGCTTGCATTGCTTCCAAGATAATAGAAATGCTTGCACTGCTTCCACTGGCAATGCTGTCAGCAAACTTTGAACTTCTCTTAGAACCCCCCAGGTCCTCAAACTTCTCCTGCAATTTGCAATGGATAAAGCCATTGGTCACTCTTCCTTTTGTGCCCAACTGCTTGACATGGTGTCATCACCAACTATTGAACCATCTCCTCTCTTCTGCCCATTGAAGGTGGCTGTGCATAAAGAAGACCCCCTTTGCTTCACTGTCCCTAATACACAACTTCCCTGAGGAAGGCAGGAATGTTGTAAATACAAAATCCTTTCTAGACGTTGTTAGGGTTGCACCCAGCATGTGGGACATTGCTGCTTTTCATTAAAGCCATCTCAGGCCACTCTAGAGGCAATAGCTTTCATCTGGCACACTCTGCATCCTGTCCCTGATGCTCCTGTTCCCAGCGGTGCACTGAACAAGCTGAAAGTACTACAGCCAAGAGAAATCTTGGCCCTATGCTATCTAATCTGATCAGTTCAACAGAGTGATAGAAATCCACAAACCCTGACAATAAAAAGGGGTTTTTTTTGGCTGGGGCTGACATTTGGCATGATCTTTATCTCAATGTGAAAGTGATTTAGGAAAGATAAAGAGGAATGTCCCTTTAAAATCAAAACTAAGTTTGGGTGATATAAAACCAGGAGGTGACATGAAGCAGTCTTCGTTAGCAAAGGGGGTCAGGTCAGTTGACATTTCATATTGGTTTTGGGGAAAGCCCAAGGATGGAAAGGCTTCACGTCATTACATGCCACCTCCACTCTTATCTTAAGCAACCTGCACAGCAACAGCACCTCCAAAGCAACAAAAGCCTTCCAACCAGCATTTATAATGCTGTTGTATAGGGGTTTTCCTGGGTATAAAGCCTTCTGTCTTCAGCTGAAGAGACTACAGAAGTGCTGAAGGTTGATGTGATCAGAAGTTTACCGGTTTGCAGTGAGGTGCAGTATTGGAAATGAAAAATCAACATTTTTTAAAGCTCAGAACAATAATTCAGGTATTATTCCTCAAGCTCAGCTTATACAACACTAAGGAGTTAAATTTGGCTCCTTGTTGTGCCCCTCAGTGCATCTTGTAACTCACTGAAAGTCCTCACATTTTTGTAAGAAATCAATGTATCCTTATTAAACATCCTGGGTTCAATAAATCAGCATTTTCCAATAGAAAATCTGTCTGCCTATTCTTATTTTATTCTTTGATCAGTGTTATATTTCAGAGAAATGTATTTTGCAGAAGCAGGTGCATTACTGTGCTGGCTCAGATCCAGACTTCGATTAGATTCGTATTTTGCATTTGACGGAACAGAGGAGAGGTCATTTCAGAGTCCCTCCCAAGAAGCACAGGAATGGAGGTGCCTGCTCCAGGTGAGTTTTGTCACAATACAGCTTCCTTCATGGGCTCGGTGATCCTGGTCCAAGTGATTTCACCCATTTGCTTCCTATAGGAAAGCTGTTCACTTCTTTATTTAAATCTGATTCTCCCATCAGCTTCAGGGGTGACACTGATTTACATCCACGCGCAGTGAGCGGTGTACACAGATGTACAGGGCTCCCCATGAAATGACCTCTTGTTGGTCAGGGACTCTGGCTCAATGGATAACCTTTCTTTTCCTGCTTCCCTGGGACTGCCATGACCTTTCATTTCCTACAGGGAGGAGACAAAAAGGCATCCTCCTCCCTTTGGATGGAGCTGCTGGATCGTTCAGCAGATGTCTGGTTACGTGCCACTCAGAAAATGTCACTGCCTGCCGGCATCTCCAAGCAGGTGATTAATGCCAGATTGAGGATTCTTCGGAGCTACATTTGGATCCTTCTGTTCACTGCCTCATAATGAAATGACAGCCTGGCCCTTGTGCCACCAGAGGTAAGCCTAAAGCCTGGCACACAGTGGGAGCAAGAGAGCTTCCAAGTCTTGCACATGGAGGATGAAGGTCTTACCAGGTGAATTAGAGATGAATGGGTGATTCAGCCATAGGGACGAGCCCTGCAGTCAATGCTCCATGAGGGCTCATGGCCACCATCCCTCCTGTTTGCTTTGCCTCATCAGCTGCAAATTGGTCATTAGAAAAATGGTGCTAATTATTTGGCTGCTTCCCCCAGAGCAGGTGTTTGAGCAGGTGCCATAGAGCTGGAACAACATTTCAGATGGAGACATTGTAGAATACAAGCGAAGGCTGGAGCATCGATGTAAGAGCAAGAAAGCCTTCGAGTGGTAGATAGAAAAGTGCTGTTTGAGAGATTAGATCCTTATCCTATTAGAAGCAAGAAGTGAAGAGGGGAAGGTGAGAGATGAGGGAGCAAGCATGGGAAAGAGATGCCTTCCTGAACCAAAGATACCATAGGAAGCCTCTACCATAGGAAGTACACGGTCATAGGGTTTGTATAGACCTCCACAACAGGAAGATTGCCCAGACTCATACAGGGATTTGTCCCTTCAGGGCATCTCTTTTCAGTCTAAAAGAGTCAAACATGGTAATGTGATGTCTCCTGATAAGAGCAAAGAGGATTTTCTCGGTCCCTTTAAAGGCTTTTAAAACACAACATTTGCTCCAGAATGCAGTTGTTAAGCAAGCAAACAACAGAATGCAGTACCCTGATCATCATCCCAAGCATGATTTCAGTCTTTATTCAAGTGTTGGTGTTGAAAGAAGTTAAAAATCAGCATCTGACTTTCCTCCCTCCTTCTTCCCATCTCCTCAGAGTATTTAGCTTTTCTCCACTTCCTCCACATCCTCACATTGGTTGTCTTCACCGCCATGTGAGGGGCTCTTCCTTCAAGCTGACAGCTCCTTTTTGCAAACTGAAGAGTTCCTGAGTTCTGCTTTCTACATTTTAAATCTTTGATCTCGTGACTGAAATGAGAGGGAAAAGAAATCAAGGCTTTGGCTGAGCTCCCAGCCCTGTCACTTGCTGACCTTGAGCCAACCACATGAACTTCTAATGTCAATATTCCCATCTGTTAAGCCTCACAACTATGCTGTAAAGCAGAATTAATCAATCGTATTGGGATATCTGCACTTGCAGTCAGTAGCATTTCTTTCATGAGTAATCCCATCGACTTGAGTGCAATCACATTGAATGAAGCATTGCTCATCATGAGTAAGAGGCTAAGAATACAACCTTTAATATTTGCAAAAAGCTTGGGGATTTTTGTGGAAGAAGTTGGAAAGAGAGAAATTCTCTCTGATCCAGGCTACAAATGCGCAGAAACTCATCCACCATTAGTGTCTAAAAGGCAGGTAACTGTGCCCTGTTGACTCTCCTGCACGCTTTCCTTGCTGAAAGGGTGATTTGGAGCCTGATGGTGCACAGAGAGTGATCATGTGCTATAGCAGAGATGATGTGAAGAAGGAGGACAGCAAGTTTGAGAGGGAGGAATGAGTGGAACTTTGTCATGTCAGTGTCAAAAGCTGCATTGCAGCAGCAGGGAAAGAATATCCAATATTGAATCCTAATAAAAACCCACACTGGCACCTCACTTATAACACTTCAAGTTGAGCTAACATATCCTGAGGCACACCATGCTTCTGCCTTTGCTGTGGAAGGATGCCCTTCAGAGCATCTCTCTCTGAGAGCTCCTGGGTCCCTGCCCACAGCACAGCGTGTACCCTTGAGGAAGATGCTGCCCGCGGGAAGAGGCAGCTTGGCTGCTTGCAGAAAAGACTGTGTCAGACTTTGACAGCACGAAACTCACAGGAGAAGGTGCTGTAGGAAAGAGGCAAGGACGTTCACTTGGAGAATGAGAGGGGTTTTCACCCCCTGTCCACCTGCTTATCATGGTGAGATAACAACTAACGCAACCAAAGCTACGAGTAGCTGCTGACATTTCCCTGCTGATTCTTTCGTCTCCCCTTACACACAAGGAAACAGAGGAAGAGCCTGACTTTGACAGCAGCTATCAGGCACGGTTCATCCTGCCAAGCAGAGCTCTTGAGATATTTCCCACAGCAGACTAAAACTCTGGAGGAGGAGGAGGGACAGGGAGCTCGGAGAACTGAGATACCCATGGAGAAGGGCTGTGCAACATGAGCAACCCCGGCAGTGGTGGGTTCTGAGGCATTCAGCATCACCTCTTTCCCATGAGCATCCCTGTCAAGCTTGTTTCACATGGAGCCACTCCGACTGTGCCAAATCAAATGCCAATAGTGCCTTAATCTGTGCCTGTGGGGTGTATTTGTGTTTTGGCAAGCTATATCAAGATGTAGATGCCCACTGATGCCCAAGCCTGGCTTGTGTTCAGGGTTCTCCTAGGACTGAGATAACCTCATGGAAGTGGGGCTGTTTTGGGATCAGTATCTCACTTCATTGTAACTCCTGTGCAGCAATCCCACATTTTGGCTGAGGTTTTCAGAATCTCTGGCATCTGATGCTGGAGAGAACAGGCTGTCACCTGGAATTCAACTGACAGCATTTAAAATTACACAGACACACTCCTGCCACAGCAGAAATCAAGTAACAGTCCCCAGGGCCAGGTTTTGATATGAGTCATAAAGCAGCACCCATCTATATGAGCAGAGGGCTCTATCCCATCAGACCTGTTCAGATGAGAATTCAAATGGATTTGCATCCCTCCCACGAATAGAAAACCATGATCCTCTTGTGTCCTCTTGTGAGTTTATAACGGTAGCAAGCATATTGCACTAGTATCTACAATCAATATACCATGCCCTGACAGCCTGTGTGATAAACAGGACAGAGTCTGCCATGGCAACTGATGCATATTTCATATATCGGGCCTGATTCTCATAGCGTTTTTGTTTGTGTAATCCTCCTCTCATTCCTGTTTGAGTCCATGGGAGATCAGGATTGAGTTAACTGATTTGTGCTTTCTCCAGCATAAGCTTGGAAGCTTTCTGCAAACAGAGATTTAAAATAACCTCTGGGATCTGACTTCTGACTGCATTGGGCTCCTGGCATACCAGTGTCTTCTATAGACTTGGAAAGACCTTAAATCACTTGGTTGATAAGCTAATTCTAAAAGCTCACATAACAAGTACTCCTTCAGGGCTGTATACCCCTCATGACAATACCCAAAGTTAAGGTGTTCTGAAGTATATAGGGGAAGTTAGGATGGGGTTCAGACAATGATGGGGTTATTTCAGTCCACTTCACCTACCTACAGGACAATTTTGGCTGTGTGCAGAAGTACTGCTCCAGGTACTTCATCTCTTTGAATCACCTGGGCAATTTCCTTCCCAATTTCCCCTCTATTGCAAGTCCCCAGACTTAGATGTGTCCTCTATAAGGAAAGCATTGTCCCATTTCCATGCTGCGGGTACAGAGCCCACACAATGAGAAATGACTTTATTTAAGCACTCGTGAGCTTCAAGCTTGTCATTACTGCCCAGGCTTTCTTCCTCAGAGAAATTCAGGAAGCTCTTGTTGTTATTTGCCTCAAAGCAAACAAGCAGCTGGAAATGGCACAGGTTAGGTATGTTTAAAGAGAGAAATTGTTTCCTTTTATTTACTCTGTTTGCTTCTTAATTTGCTCAAGTGACCTTTACTCCATTTAATGCTGAAAAGAGCAAACAGAGCAGCTGATTGACCTGGATATCTTTTATTCTTGGTTGTTGAACTCCGGGTACACACACACACAGAGTTCAGCTCTGAGATTTCAGCCTGCTTCTTCAGTATAAACAAAATACAAACCCCAAGATCACTGTTCAGTTCATTACCTTTTCTTTCTCTTGCACTTCCATCACCTATATACCCCTGCAGGATGGTAACACCTTGGTGTCACCTTTTCCCTATGTATGAGAAGAAACCCACCCTTATCTGTAGAAATCCTCATTCCTTTCCTTACCTCGTTTGATTCCTATCTATTTCTGCAATGCTCTCCTTAAGCTGCTGCTCCCAATTGATCATGTTTTCCAGGGCAAAACCATGCAGCTGATGCAGAAAACAAGGAATGAAATAAAACATCTCTCCAAACAGCTTTACATTTCATTCAGGTCTTCGATGACCACTGTGCATTGAACACATCCTGCTCCATATCTTCTCTTATCCCCAAGAGGCTATGATTCGTTTGCATATGAATAGTTTCAATTGTGCTTCCCAAAGCATGTTCTGTGTGCAATGGCCTCAGCAGGATTTTATTGGCTCACCTACATCCTCCTCTGAGGTCTGTCTTCAATTAATTTCTTGTCATCTTCTCAGACCCAAGTGGCCTAAAGAAGAAGATGAAAGAGGGAGGAAATGTTGCCCTTTTTCTTTATACCACCCCATCCTCAGGCTCTTAATACATATCTGTAACAATGCTTGTCCTAGGAGTAGTCCCAGGAGCACCTCCCACTATTAACCTCTTCCCATGCTGAGAACTGGACTTTTTATTACAGCTCTTTGATTTTTATGTCATAGCTTGTTTTCAATCCATGAAAGAACTTTTACCTCTTACCTCAAGGTAACCCACTAAGCTTTCCTTAATAGCTCCTTGTGAGGGCTTTTCTCCAAAAACTCTTTTGAAAACCTAAATAAATCCCCTCTGCTTCTTCAGAAGCATCCATTATTTTTGTTACCGTTTTGAAATGCATTAAAATAGATGGAGAAGCACGATGATTTACCATGACAGCCTCCATGCTCATTTGTCTCAAGCATCTGGGGGCATTGTCACCTTATCTTCAATGGGTTTTCTCTTATCTTTTCTTCAGTCGAAGGAAGGCAAGCCAGCATTTAATCCCTTCATCTCCTTTCACACCTTTATTTAAAGATGGATGCAGCATTGGCCACTTTTCAGCCCTCTGGCATGAGTTCTGATTTTAATGAAAAAGTGACAGCCTTTGTGCTAATAGCTCCACTTCTTTGCTCTCTCATTCCTTCTGAATTTGTGTCTGGACCCAGTGACCTATAGAAAATGGATGGTCTCATCCAGTAGTCTTTACGTGTGCGAGTAGGTCCATTAACTACAGCAGCCCCTCTTTAGCTTCAAAAGGTGCATCTGTAGAAATGAGTGCTCTTTGATCAGGTCTTGTTCCTCCGTCTGTAGTACTAAGCATGAATGCTTCCATGCCACCTTATGCTTCGTGAATTGCTTGATTTTGGGTGAGGTTTTTTCACTTCTTCCCCTTTTCTTGCCATTGTATACTGAGGTTTGAGCAGAGATGGTTTTTTACTCTATGTGTGTGTGGTTTGTAATACAGCGAGTGCCTAAGACCTGATATGAACTGCAGACTTCCAGCACACATCCTTATTCCTCCCTGTCAGTATATCACCTTCATTACCTTGAAAGAACAACTATGAAATGGAGACTTTTCAGTCTTCCCCATGGACACATGTATGTTTTCCATAAAAAATAAGGGAAAACCACTTTTTCAGTCATGACTCTTATGTTTCCTCTTAGGGATTGAGGAGTGAGGGAATTCAGTGAATCAGAAAGCAAATGTGATTGCGTTCTCGGAGTAAAATAGGAGAGGTATAAAAAAACAGGAGAGGGAAAAGTTATTTAAGTTAAGCAACACCAGTAACACAGTACTTCTTGGATATAAAATGTCACAGGTGGACCAAATACTGAAAGAAGTATTATAAGAATAAGTGGAGTAACTCTTCAAATAACAGAAAGGGGACAGAAATCAAGCTGCCTGTAAGTTGTTGTTTGATGTGTTTCAGATCAGGGTTATATATGTGATGGTCTGAAATGGCAGAGAATTGGATTTGATGACACAAGAGATTCCTTTCACCTTTTTGTCCCAATGTTTCTGAGAGTTAAATAAGGATGATGCCCTCAGTGGCAACTGATTTAGACCATGGATAAAGGAGCATAGCTGGAAGATAGACAGTGTCATTAACTCCTCTGCTACTATTGGCTGGCTAATGTTCTACAACCTTGTACAACTGGACTGAATGATCAACCAAAAGTGTGGATAACATACCTAATTTCGGATGGATGCAGACAACCCAAAGCCTTGAGCATCTTTGTGTTAAGCCAAGTACAAGGTCTGCAAGATGGTGGAACAATGCTAACAGTAAGACTGTGTTACAGGGAAAATGAGCAGCTGAAAGGATGTCAGCAGAGGAGAAGCACGAATCACGTTTCCTTTCTTGCTGGTCTTTATCCTTTTGCCTTGACAGTCCGTCAGGAGCTGCTTTCCTTCTTTCCACTTTCTCACACGGCATCTTCACAGTCAGCCCTTGGCAAAGGCTTTTTGGTGGCCATTCATTAATTCTGCTGTGGCCTTTCATAATGTCATCTTGGCTCAAAAGCTTTCTTGAAATACAGTGCTGCAGATTCCCCCAAATACCCTTGGCATGTTATATGGCACCCGGGTAATGCGAACTCTCTTAAAACATAGATGAAGTAAACAGTGCTAATTTATGCCTGGCTTTTTATTCCCAACATCATTTTGATTTTAATGTCCCAGCCTCAGCACATCAATATCTTTTCACTACTGGCATGTTAAAACAAAAAGTGAATATTTCATTTGCCTTTCTTGCACTAAGATGCTCACCCAGAGCGACTGGGACAATTCAAATGAGACGCTACTGAGGGATGCTGCTTGGGTGCTTTATGGGACATCAGGGCATGAGGATATTGCCCACAAGTGTCAAAGTGAATGGAAAATTAGCTACACTGGAAAGTGATGTATGATTTAATATAGCAAAGGATATTTACGGTAAAACAACAGCTCACAGGAATACATTGCAGAGTTGTAGACTCTGCCTGAAGGATCAGAAAGGTTTATTTATTGAAGATACAAAACTCAAGCCACCCTTCTGCTTTGTTGTGCTGGGTATACTGAGAAGGGCAGTGCCCTGATGCTGTAACTATGATGTATTCTCCTTCCCCATAAAACCCCTGTACGCTTTGAACATTAAGCTATCAAGATTCTGGGTTTCTCATGATTGGAACTGCAGGTTGTGTTGAGAAATCCCACATAAATGGCCACTGAATATGAGTAAGGCCCATTGCCTTAAAGGAAGCATTGAATCTGGCCTGGGTGCTATGGGCATCAGTTTCTTCATCACCCTTTTGACAGACTACAAATCTGACCCAGTCCTAGAAACTGTGACCAGATTAGTGGTGATCCTGTTATCCAGTGGAGATTTTTCCTCTCTGCCTGCAAGGAATCCCATAGCAAAGCTCAGCAGCAGGCCCAGGACTGGGCTGTCACCTGGAAATGACTTCTTCAAATAACTTACATCTGACAGCCGAGATTATTTAAGGTAAAAAAGCCCACTTAAGCTGAAACCTTGCCCCTGCTGCAGTCTATGGCACTCACGCTCCAGTGGGACAAGAGCCTATGAAAAAAGTCTGGTTTCCTCCCAGTGAGCTGTATTTGACATTGCTTTCTGGAATTAGTTCCTTTTTTTCACCTATTTATTATCTTAATATTTGGGAAAACGGGCTGGGCAAGCTGTAGCTGGTTCTGCCAAAGCAAAGCTGATAGTTTCACATGTAAGCACACATGCAATGACATGGAAACACTTTCTGCTCTGGTATACCTTGAAGGACAAGACTGCTAAACAGATATAACCTTGACAATGGCTTCTTTTGAGAGAGAAATAAGTGACTTTAAACAGTGAGATCTTTTCTCTTCCCCATCTATACCCACTGCACCAGCCAGGGGGCTGGAGGGCTATGTAGCAGGGGGATGCTGGAGGAGCTGGGATGCCATCTCATGGGAACAAAGTGCAACTCCCTCCCATTCCATTAGCCTGCCCAGCAGGGTCCTGGCTCCCTCTCCCTTCGCCCTTTATTACAGCTTTTAATGCTTGGCAGTGATATACATGGTGAAATAAACCCTGGAACATCTTAGTACATGTCGTAGACTGTTTGGGATCCAGCACTCAATTTGTCTCTGTACTTGCCTTGTACAATGGGCAATTTAGTAGCAGCACTTAGATACTAAGGTGTCAGATGCCTTGTAAATACAGCAGATAGATTAAGTTATTAGAGTAAATGTGGAAAAAATCACAGATAGGGAAAGAAATGAAGGGGCAGCCACAACTTCTCTGGGCACCCTGTGCCAGCACCTCACCACCCTCACAGGGAAGATTGTTTTCCATAGTACAGCATTATAAGGAATCACCAATCCTTTAAATGTGGTGCCCAGATTGGTAACAGAGTCCAAGAAACCTTTACATCAACTGTAAGGTGTAAAGGAAGGAAGCTGGCCCATATTTTCCTACCTTTTGCCACTTCTGGATTGGTTGTGTCTTATCACACTTGAAAAAAGCTGGAGCATCCCAGAGCTGCCGTCTTCTCCTAACAGCTCACAAAGTGCTGCACAGAGCTTGCAGAAGAGACTCATCCTGGGAGGGATCTCAATACCCCCATGTCTTAGTGAAAGGGCAGTGAGAAAGGTCTTTCTGCTAAAGCAACTATAGTCTTAGGAGTGAAAGAGAGGGAGATGTAGAATAAGCCTGAGCCCAATTTGAAGCTGTTGGGAGGAACTGACTCCGTAGCTGTAGCTGTACTCTATGAAGTGTGCAGCTGAAGCCTTTGCAGTGTGGCTGGGCCCCCTGTGGTGCTTTTCAGCTCGCTGTCTATGCAGCACCAGCAAGCCTGAACACAGCCAAGATGCTAGCCCTGCCACCCACTGCAGGGGTGAGCCCCCACTTGGCAAAAGGGTGGGTTTCAGTGAACCCAAAGAGGGAAGGAGTCAGCTTTGCTTTGTAGAAGAAAGGAAGATGCCAGGGTCTGCCAACAAAGAAAATCTGACTTCTTTATCAGAGCATCCATCCACTCTGGTGCTTCAATAGTGGGATTTCTGCTGGGGGTAACTCCCCATTTCAAGCTCTCAAGGCTGAGGAGGAAGAGGCATGTAGAACATGGATGGCAAAGCAGAGTCCTGCTCATGTCAGGGCATTGCAGTGTCCTTCCTCTGGACCCTACACCAAGATCAGGGTCAGGGAAGGACCTCACCTGCAGGAGCAGGGTAGCAAACCCTCAGAGATGCTTATGGAATAAGATATGGAATAACGGTCTCTGGAGATCCCTGTTAGTGAGAAACTGGTTTGTGCCCTTCAATAAATCTCTTAGAAGACTGTGGGGAGGGTTGGCTGCTGAAGAGCTTCTTCTGTTGGCATAAATCTCCATTTCTTATCTGAATCTTACTCACTCCCATCTTTAATACTCACTTCAATGTGTATAAATCCATTTTTATATAAATGCAAATCATAGCAATTTTAAATTTACCACTCTTCTGTTTCATTGATGATTTTCTTGTTCACTACTAATGTGAAGCCAATCCTTGGTGGACTTGAAACCTGGGAAAACTTTGATTCCCTTCAAAATGAATAAGTACTTCCAGGATTTTATTATATTGCCCTTTTAGTTGAACAAAAGAAAACAGGAGACTGCAGAGATGTCAGACAAAAATCTCTGTTCGGTATGAAGACTGAATGAGGAGCTGCTTTTCCTCTTTGCATACAATATATGCTCTTCTTTCATGCAACTCCTTTAATCAGGTCTTGTGATCAAATTTGGGCCTGTTTTGTGTAATTCATAGGGCTGGTTTTACATATGTTTACAATAAGAAAATGTCGATGACACATAGAAATGCTTGTACTTGCAAAGGAAGCAGACATTTGTTGTTTGTAAGTAGAGACAAGCAAGGCTCAGTGTGGAGGAATGAGGGGATGGGGGTCTGTGTGGTGTCCACGACAGCATCATATGGACAGGGAAAAGGGGTATCTTAAATGAAACATGGGGAGCAAAAAGTCACCCTCAGAGCTGCATGTGGGACTCTTCAACAACATCTTGTGGAGCTTCCTGGCAGCTTTTCACTCCTCCTTTCCACTGGGGTGATGGCTGTCTCAGGACTGAGCAAGGTCAGGCTCCGGGTATCTATTAATAAGAGAATTCACACTCCTGACGTGCAGCTGAGTGCAGGGATTGTGTTAAATGTGAACAAACACAGCAAGTAAAATGACCTGGGGTTGGGGCTGTGAACTGTGAAGCTACAGGGTGTGAAGTTACAGCTAGGACAGTGAATGAACTTGAATGGGGAAGAAAACTACATGTGCACACATACAGCTGCATTTAGCAGCTTGTAATCAACAGAGGGGCTCCAGAATTGGGGTGACCATAAACACTCACATGGAGGCAGTGCCATCGCATTCATGCTTACCCTTGGATGGGGGGGCACTGCTGTCAGAAAGCACAAACTGTTTCGGGTGACCCTGCATCAGCCCTTTAGCAAGGCTGAATTTTCCAGGCACTTCCAGTTTCTGCCCAGTCCTTAAAAGCAGATAAAGAAGCCTGAGGCTTGCCAGAAACTGATGGTTCCTCAGGGAGAGAAAGTGCAGAGTTAAAACACAGACACTACAAAATGACTGTGAGAGCTTTCCAGGCAAATACCTGTAGATGAGCAAAGACTCCTTGGCACAAAATAAAGATGACTCTGGTGAGTCTTTCTGACAGCAGTGTGCATGGCAGGGGTTATGAGGAATACACACCTATCTATTCCTCATATATATATTATACTTATTAAAAGCAAGTGCTTGCAGCATTAATGAACAAGAAGAGAGAAGAAAAGAAGAAAAGGATGGGGATTCAGTTGTGCAGAGCAATGAAGGAGGAATGTTGTTGTATCAGGCTGAGCACTTCATTAAATGCAAGGGAACTGTGGCAGCTCTTCCCACCCCTGGGCCTGATTCTGTGCATCTCTTAGAGCTGTGTATACAGCTGGTAGCTGAAATGAGATGAGAAGGCAGTTAGACCCATTGATGAGGGGGAAAAAGTACATTAATTATTAGGAGCACAAGCATAGTATCCTGAGTAGGGTAGGTATGGCTTTGAGATAGGTTTACAAGCCTAAGCCACTTTGCCCATCCTGTCAAAGCAGTCCTGTGTGCTGTTTCTCTTCACCCATACCCTGCAAATGTGCTTAGTGGACCTCCAGAGATCCAGCACATCTTGTATAGACAGTGATGCTCACATGTCCAAGGGACACATCCAGTCAAATAAACAATGCAAACTCATTTAGGAGCAAGCAAGGAAATCAGTAGCATCCATCATGGATTTGTCATGCACAAATCAGTTGAAAGTCAATCTCATTTTCCTCTGTGGCGGAACAACAGGCCTTGTGGATAGAGAGAGCCCAGCAGAGATGGTGTATCCTGATGTCAGTATGGGTTTTGAGGGTTTTTCCAGGAAAGGTTCTTGGAAGCAAAACAGGAAGCCTGAAAACAATTTAGATGCAGTGTCAATGGGCATTTTACCTGCCTTCTGAGTGGTTGTCTGTCCTGAAGCAGGAGGATTCAGGGAACTGGAGAAATTGGTCCTGGCTGCAGTTCTGCTCTATGATTTCATCACTGACATGAGGGAATGGAGTCCAGTGGTTTAATACACAAGTGAGACTGTGTGTGCATAAAAGCACAGAATAGGCATATAAAATTAGCTTGACATGAAGGAGATGTGGTCTGAGAAGGATGTGGAGCAGGTTAGTACAGGGAGAAGTGCAAGGTACAGTGCTGTACTGCTCAAAAGCACAAGTGCATGGGGAAAATCAGCAAAGCAGAAGTTCCCAAGACAGGACCCTGGGGTTTCTGCCTATTAGAAGCCAAATAGGACTCTCCAAGCACAATATAGACTATATAAGGATGCATACGGCTGATGAGACACAAAGCAGTCATCTATTGCTGTTAGCTATGGGGAGACCTCAGCTGGAGGTGTATCCAGCTCTGAGAAGGGTGTCCAGTTTGACGGTAATCCAGAACAGAGCAATGACACTGGCTAGTGGTCTGCTAAAGTCCAGGTTATATGTAAAGACTGTGTACATTGTGCCTGAATATGAAAGGGAGTGCAGCATTATAGTAGTTCTGGCATGCAGATAAGGTTGTTACAGAAAGGAAGGGGATATACTGTCTCCATGTTCTTATGGGTAGCTAAAACTCCAGCATTCCCATAAGGGAATTATTTGCTTTCTCACAGTAAGGATAGAGAGGCTGGAATGAACTGTTTGGAGAGAAGCATGGAAAGCCATGAGTGGGTTTGTCAAACATCAGAAATGACACAAGTGTGACTGCTTCTACCTTGTCACAGGGATAAAACAAACTCCAGCAGCTTGTTCCTGCCCTGTGATTCTGGGACCATAAAAATAATGTGATGGGATTTTGTTGCTTGGCTGATTATTTACTGGAAGGCATTAACTCAAAGTAAAACAGCAATAATCACCCTCCAGTATTAGAAGTTTACCAAATTGAGGAATTTCCTTTCAAAACCCATCCTTAAGTAGGACACTCAATGTAGTTTATGAGGCTAAGAAAAGCCATCTAGGGAGCTAGTACAGGGAAGCTGCTTCTGTGGCTAGGATGCTAGACAGGATATATGATGAGTGCTGGGTTTTATTTGTGTTGCTCTGCTACACACGTCTCGCTTTTGAACAAGTCTGTTTGCTCAATCAGTAAAATATAACTAGCATTACTTTCTGGTTTGGATATCATACCTAAAACCTCTCCGAAGACTGCCAGGCAGTCACATGCTATAAAATGAAGGTCCATATAAAATACCTAAGATAAAGAAATTCAGCTATATGACTGCAAGCATTTTTACATGGGGAAAACATATACCCAGCCTGATTGTCTGCCTTCAAACAGATGCTAAGTAAAACGGTTTATTTCGGATGATTGATTATAGGAACCCCACTCATCCATCCCAAACATATTCTACAATCACATCTTCTTTTCATTTGCTAGGCCTGAAAAGAATTTTCATATCTCTTTTCCCCCTTGTGATTTATCATTTCTGAGGCTAAGCCTGTTATCAACATGGGTTCACTCTAGATCTCCCAGAAGTCATAACACATTAGCGTGTCTTATTAAACCAAGGCTGCAGTTAGAGCTACAGAAATAGCAATGCTCTTTCTAAAGAAAAAAGAAATCATAAAGAATTCTGCATTTATTATTTCTTCTGCTGTCAAAGAGCTCTTTGGATGTCAATGGGCTTTCTGCTGCGCTGTCAAAGGCCTCAGAACTGTTTAGGTGGTATTGATCTCATCAGTTTTAGTCCACCTAAAAGTTAGGTACTTAGTCTAAGACATTAAGCTCTTTCCATAGCCAGGGGAAAGGGCTGGATATTTCATCCCACTTAATGCTACATGTTCAAGATGGATCAGAAGAATTGTCCCAGATGTGCCCATCTTTGCAGTTGCTTTAATAGAAAGAGTCCAGCTGCTCAGTGTGGATTTAAGCTGACCAGGTATTAGAGAGCTAATGTCAGGTATGATTAAATTAATCCTTTCAGTTTGACTCAGAGCCCACTGGGATAAACAGGAATCTTTCTATTTACCCAAGTGAGCTTTGGGTCACGTTTTGATGTCATGGAAATATGTAAATCCAGTACCTTTCCTCTTTCCAGATGGGGATACCAAGATGTTCTCTTATACCTGTTATTCCATTGCCTTTAGAAATGATGACTAAAAGGCCCAATTACCTTAATGGGAGACTTCTCTGAGGAAGAGCAGCAGGATTGGTCCCAAAGAACACCACTTCTGAATTAATACAATGCTGAATGACAGCTTGCTCTGAATCCCATCAAAAGCAACCGAAAGATTCCCAATGGGAGTTAGTGCAGATTTTATGTTAGGCAACAGAGATGTTCATTTTACCTTTGCAGATGAAGCATGGTTCCTGTGGGTTTGATTTTGCAAACTTCCTACAGAGATCAAAACTAACATATCTGAAATGTTAGCCTCTGCATGATTCTATGTCAGTTTGCCCCAGCGGGATACAGCTTCCTTCATTATAAGGGTCCTTCTTCTAATCCATCTCTACAGAGGTGTCTTAAAGTGCTCAAATGAGTGATTAGAGGTATTCCTGCTGTCACTTTAACACACTTCTACAATCAAACCTAAGTCCCAGATTCCAATCATCTAACACAAACCCTTGGTGCCATGGGAGTGGGCAGGCTTCAAAGCCCTCTGGGTGGTGGTAGGTGCTTATGGCAGCTTTAACACCCATGCTCTCCTTGGTGTCTATTTGATTCTGTTTCCTGAGGGAGGTAAATTGCATGTTAGCATGGTGTTCTAGCTGCACTGAGAAAGATTCTGCATGTCCAGGGAAGGAAATGGTGCCAGGAGATGCTGAAGGTCTGAACACTTGTGGTGACCCCCTTTGAACTGCAGCCAGAGATGTTCTATTGCCCAACGGTACCAAGTTATCTCTTGGGATCATGATGTGTTTGTTGCTTGGAAGACAACCCACTTTAGGAAAGAACAAGGATTTCTAGATAGTGAAAAAGAAGACAGAGACCTCAGAAGCAGCTTCATCTTGTAAGGCTGACTTCTCATATACCAGAAATCCATGGTCTCCAAAGTGACCTGTCCCTGCTAATAATGATTATCAAGAGGAGGTGGGCTATGGCAGGAAATCAAAGCAGAGGTGGAAGAGATCTGCTTCAGTTAGCCACCACTGAGGGAAGGGAAAGAGGAAATGACTGAGCAAAAGACTGGCCTCCCGTGCAGGGAGATAACATTGTTCCATCACTTGTGAAGCTGAAGAGAGCTGGTGCAGAAAATATTTATCACCATAATGACCAGGAAGAAGATGAAGGGCTGAGATAGATCCCAGCTTATTCATCTCCCATCTCTCAGAACAGAAAAATACCTAAAGATGGAGGAACAAGGTGTGTAGCAGATGTAAACAAGCAGGACCCAGTCATTCCCTAGAAGTACACTGATTCCCCTTAGCTTGGAACTGAGTGTCCTGGTGCTCTGTTAGCATCAGAGCTTTGCCTGCAGAAGGGTGTTAACTTCTTTTCCTAGGTGATACAAGTGTGTGAATGTCAGTTACTTCAAGAGTAGCTGAACTCCAGACCCATTGCATGCACTCGGGCTGCAGACGCTGCAATTCCCTTCTCCCTTAAATCCCTGCAGAGCAGCACGCACGCTGCCTGCACAATCCTCCTGCTCCGTGCTCAGCCAAAGAACATAGGGAGCTTTGAAAACTGAACCAGAGAGGGCACATCCCAAGACAGACAAGCCTAGCTATTACTGGTTTCGAGCTCTTTCCCTGGTCAAGGGCAGCAAGAAGAGCACCTTTTGTACAGCATCTCCTTTCCCCTGTGTCGATGGGAGTGTTAGCAGCTGCCAAAGATCCTACAGCTGCTCGGAGCCTGGAAGCTGCTGACATACTTTGTTATTGTAATTTCTTGTTCATTGTTTCCCATGGAGCACAACCATGCTGTCCAATTGCCTGTGGCAGCAAGCAGGTGAAATGAGGCATCAAGGTGAGAGAGAACAGAACACCTACAAAAACCCCTCACCAGCTGAACATGCATTAGTACTCCTATTTTCCTCCTTTCTCACACTTTCTATTCATGTCCATCTTCCCCCTACTGCTGCCTGGGCTTTGGCAAATGTGATGTGAATAACAAACAGCCTCACAGGCAGCTGTGCTCTTTCGGACACAACTGGTAAGAGGCCTTAGAATATCCTCCACAACTAGGAGAAACAACCTCCATGTCAGAAAAGCAGGTCCTGCACTAGAAACCAGGACCCTGAATAATAAGCATTTATAAGACTGGTCCTCCTATGGACTTGCATCTTGAGTATGGGAGCCTGTATGGAGTCTCTGATGTCCAAGAGTAGCAATTATTCCTATCCTTAAATGTGTAAACCTTTTCCTAACACTTCTCTATCCATCTGCTGCTTTGTCACACAGCTGCTGGGAATATATGTTTGGTGACTCTGCCTTTCCATCCAACTGGCTGGGATTTGATGTTGAGACAAAGAAACAGAGAAATAGAAAAATAAGGAAACAGATGATCTTACTTCCTTAAGGAATACTCCTCACCCCTGAATCTACTTTTACCCCACAGCATTGTTTTGCCTCCTCCTGATACTGAACCATGCTGCCTAGTACAGCTTAAGACACAGATGGGCTTAGTTCTTCTTTCTCACTATCGCATGCTACATAGTCCTCAGTACTCCAATGTAGTTGCCCCTGTGCAGACACCTACCCAGGCTGTTTAAGAAAGTTAACCCTTCTCTCACACACTTGTTGTTAGGGCACAGACCTTTAGAGATGAGGAGCCAGATTAGTCATAGAGCAATCAGAGGAATTTGGTTTATTTAAGGCAGTTTGGAGTTTTGATATAATGCAATTTGAACATGGGAATGTCTGGGAAATGAGCAACGGGATGCTTCAGTGTTGCCATGGGTCAGTGAGAAGCTAAGCTTTCTTTTGGCCCTTCAACCCTTCCTTATGACAAAGTGAAATAGCAGGTCTGAGGTGTTTCTGGAGGACTGGGGGTAGTACATCCTTCCTGCTGGGAATGAAGGTCACTCAGCTACCTATGGTGACTAACCTGCTCCAAGGGAAGTGCTTGAGGTTTGAAACCTCCTGTAACTTCCCCATCAAACTGAGCCTGTCTTCTTCACTCACAGCCGCTACCTGAGATACTGGAGGGGAGGAGGAGGGAGACGGAGAAGGGGCAAGCACATCAAAAGTGTAATCCTCCACAAAGAGTTCAAATGCAAAATCTAAAGATGTATCACAAACAAAATAAAGCTCCCTGAAGTATTTGTTTAATGTTTATCCAGTCCTGAATCCTTTTCTTGGCAAACGGTTTGCTCTCCCTGTGAAGTGAAAGGGCCAGGACTGCCTGCCAAGCGTTTGAAGACTTCAGAACGGTACATGGGAGATTTTATCTCAAGGATGGAAGCGATGCAAAAGCCTTTTCCCTGCATCCCAAGTCACAGGTGAAGAATTCATGTTCTGTCAATGAAAAACGGTGGTACCAGCATGCTCTTTCATATGGGTGCCTCTTGCATCTGTTCACTTCTTGAAAGAAAAGCATCCTGGGAACTGCCTGTAGGATCCCTGCTGCTTTGCACTTTTACCATCTTTTATTTCTGTATTACTATTATTATTGTTAATATTTGGTCCATGTAAAGTTGTTACTGAAGTGCTGGCTCTGAGATTTGAAGTCCTTGTTTCTTGAAGGACAAAGCTTTCATGGGTCTGAGCCAAGACAAGGCAACTGGGATTTATTTAATGGATGAAGTTCTTTTGCACTTTTCCAAGCATCAGAGGGGCATTGACTATTTGGATTTGAGGATGTTAGAACTTGTTAGGAAAAAAACATCATGTGTATATCTACATTCTATAAGTAAACTTTATATATATAAAAAGTATATAGATATAAAGTATATATATAAAGTATATTATACACTAGTGTATCTATAAGAGCTTATCTTACTGTTCTTCACGGGTTTTTAGACAATACCCTTCCCTAAATAAAACTTGTTTGAAAGGGAGGAAAAATAAGATACTAATAAAGCAGAAGCTCTCACTTTACTAAGAGCTGGTTTAGAAGAAGTTATTAGTGACAATCGTCTCAGGTCAGGATCCTTTGCACTTGAATGTCTAAAGGAAAATTAATTTCCACCAGGAAATAAACCAGGAGAAGGGAACAGATGAGAAAGGAGACAGATAGTTATTTTAGTAATTGAAAAGGGCAAATCATATGACCTCAGGAGACTGGAGGGATGCTTGCAGGTCTCAAGGGGTTAGCAATGAAACAGAAAGGCTTTCACCTCCAGATCAGTGGTTCAAAGCCAGCTGAAGACAAAGAACATGTTGATGGGAGTTGATGAGAGTCTTACACTGGTATTGGCTAGAAAGGGCATCCACTTCTTGTCCAGCTCCTTTGAAGGCAATTTCTGCTTTAGCAGAGGAAAAGTGACTAAGGCACAGAAAGCAAGTTCTTTGCTTAGTCCCAACTAAGTCCAAGAGGTCAAGACTGAGACACTCTAGTCCCAGTCACTGTTTGCAGAGGCTTTGCCAGCTCTCTCAGGCATCATAGCTTTCAATCCTACAGCCTTTCTTAGAAATTGCTTCTCATAGAAAGTGAAAATAGAGCCTAGGTCACTGTTTTATAGCAGTCTGCCATTTCTATAGAGCCCTGTAAAGCTGGGCTTATGAAGTCTCATTTTTAGTGTAACTGAACTGTTTCCATTTCCAATGGTTCCAGTTATTCCTATGCATGCAGCACCAGGAAATACTCCCTCACATTAACAACAGCACTGTATTTGATAAGCTTAATGTGGCTATATCACACTATCCTGCACCTCTTCCTGTGGTCCCATATGGAAGAAAGGGTCAAGGTATCTGGTAGGGTCCAGACCATGGTATGAGTGTGAGTAGGAGCTGATTGTCAGTCTTACCCATGCACATTGCTCTCTCTTCATCTTTTTCCCCAGAACAAGCGACCACTGCTTTCCTTTTCATCCATTTTGTTTTCTAATTTTTCCAGTCCAAGAGCCTTTACCTCAGGTCACCAGTGTTGAAGAGCTCAGGCCACCATCTTCTGCCCTTATTGTCCCATCCATCATGGGTCTTCTTCCCCCATTCTGGCACTGTCATCCATGACAAGGCATACAGGACGTGACCGAGTGTTGGGTCAGTATAATGGAAGTAAAGAGGGGATTTGGGCATATTTCTAAAGGCATTTCCTGCTTACCTGGCAAGCTGCTTGTTCTCCCTGAGGGTGCAGTTGCAACCCCCATCAGCTTTTAAAACCACTCTCTCAAATCCCTGAGTCCCTCTTCAGTGAGAAACTCCATTAGCAGTGGCAAACCTTCATACTCTATGGTGTCTCCTTTTCCTTTCCTCTTCCCTTTTCCCCTCTCCATCACTCCTATCTAGGTCAATAATTCCTAAATCAGGTACACCAAAGCTGCTGCCACAGCAGTGCAAGTGTCCCTGCCATGAGGGAGAAGTGGGCTCAGCATGGAAAGCCAGTAACCACTCACTTCTCAGCTTCTTTGTGTGTTAATGTAACAGCTCTCAGCAGAGGACTCTGTCTGGGGAATGGAAATCTAGTGTTTGCCACTTGTTGAGGGGATTTTTCTCCACAAGCCACCTGTGTTTCATATATCTATGTATATATTTTTTCCTGTTTTCCTCTTGCTTTCCTCCTCCTGCTAACTTTTGTGTGGCAATTATGTGAAGTGAGCCTTGGGCAGTGTACAGAGAAAGCGAGTTGCCTGCAGAGCTGAGTCCAAGCCTGTGATTGGAGATCTGGAGCTGATGGCCCTCTTCTTGGCACTCAACCATGTCTTTTGACTTCAAAGCAAGAAACAAAAGATGTTTCAAGGACTTCTTTGGAAAATCACCATTAGATGAGGCTTAGGGCCGTTTCCATAGCAATGGAGCCTTTTACATTGTGATCATTGCTGCAAAATGGAAATGTTCTTTTGTCTCTGAAAGTCTGTTCACTTACTTATATATATGTGTGCGTGTGTATTCCTTTCAACAACAAAAAAAGTAATAAAAGGAATTAGATCTCATGGTAGGTTCCCTAAACTGAGTCACCTTCTCACCCTGTGAAGTTTTACTTCAGTTTTCAAAGTCCTGCATCAAAGTAAAAACTTCACAAGGGTTTGATTTAAGTGAATATTAGCATTGAGGCCATCAGATTAACAGCCTTTTAATAGAGGGTACTAACATCTAATTGTCCCTGTAGACTGGGAACATGATGAACTGAAGGTGATCTGTTGACTCAAAAGAGCAAATCAAATGTCTCCCTATGACTGTGACTATCACCTCTTTGGTCTTACTGTGTTTGATATCTTTGTATCTGTTGCTTCATCCTTTCACTCTGTCACCAGTGATCAGAGTGCACTTGAAAATCAAGGATGCAACCAAAAGTCAAGCCTCCCCCAAAACTTTACCACTTTCCTGGAGAGTAAACACTTCTGGCTTCATTCAGATGTGGAGATGCCTATTTGAGCACACTGCAAATGGACCCTAACCTTCAGATGAGAATGTCTGAATTTTCTCTTTTTGATGAGCAAATGATTTTTGAGCAGGACAAGAGGAAAGCAGTGGGTAGGTGACAAGTACAGCTTGGGAGCAAAAGAGTATGCAGTTCCCAGTTTTACAGGCAATGTTCTGCTTCCAGTTTATGCCTGTGAACAGAAATACCAGGACAAAACTACCACAACCAAATGCCACATCTTCAGTCTTTAAAGTCCTGCATCTTGTATACAAGTCCAGCACTTGTATATACTTGTGCATATCATCTGGCCTCTTCTCAACCTTGCCCAGGTTATCACTGAAAGCTGGGCAAGGATGCAATGCAAGGCATCCTTCTGGTCCCTGTCCCTGCACCAGATGTATGGCTTGAGGCTGGATCCTCTCACAGCACTGAGCTGTGTGTAACCCCAAATCCACCCCAGAGCCTTTGCTTTCTCCCAGCATCACTCTCTTCCTCCTTGCCACCTCAGATGTGCTCAGTGGCCTTCTATTCATGATATGGACTGAGGAATCTGCCCATAAAAGTGAAGGTTTATCTCCTGCCGGTTTCCCTATTTGTTGTTTTATTGTCATTTCACTGCCAGTTAAACGGAGTTTTCTTCCCCTCTCTCCTCACGCTCCTTCTGCTTGCATAAAACATGATGCTGTATAGTGAACAATGCAGGAATACATTACATAAATTTCTCTTTGATATCCAGCATGTTTCCTGCTGTAATGGAATCGGAACAGAGCAACCTCTCCTCCCCGACATGTCAGATAACTCTCTATCCGCTCCCCATTAGGACAAATGTCTGCAATCCTTTGAAGAGCTAAAACACCATAAAGCAAAAAGAAAACTTTAAGGGTGCTCCAGTGGGTATCACTGGAAATAATTGGGTTGAATTAAATGAAGGGAAAATTTAGGCCAACTTACAGGAATAAAAGAGCAAAAAGTCTGTTAGGGTGAGAAGTTGTCTCCGAAGCTATTAGCCTGGGGAACAGTCTCTGAGGAAGATGGTGCAAACTTTAAAGAGCAAAATGTATGATTTAGGGAGACAGTCTATAAAGACGGTTGGTGAAAAATGTATGGCTTCGAGTCATTTTAAGCTAGACTGAAATGAAGCACTTCAGACCATAATGCAGTAAAGAACACTTTGTTAGACTGTGCAGAAGATGCTGACCTGCTGAAGCTCTTCCTCATTGGCTCCTTGTGCCTTGATAACTCAGGGAATAGCTCCATGTACACTTACACAGTATATCTGCACACTGGCTGGCAGTCAAAATATACCTAAGCAGACCACAAATCCTGGTTGTTACCCAAGATGAACTGGGGGAAATTATATATGTCACTATCTCTGTGTGGTTGCTTATTCCCTGTTGGAAAGCACACACCCTGTCAAGTTGTTTGTAGGCAGAAACCTGAAGGCAAAATTCTCCTCTTTGACTTATGTTCCCTTAAAGCTCTCTCCCACGCTGCTCTGGGCTATGGCATGAAACAGCCTGTTAGATGTCACCGAGACATGCCTGAGCAGGTTGGCATCCCACATGGTCTAATCCACACAGATTCAATGAGAGTCTGGAAGAAAAGTGCTCAAGTGCCACCCACTCTTTCTGATTCTGACTAGCAACTCAGATTGGAAACGCTACAGATACCTTTAGAGAGTGACGGGAGAAAGATGCCTTCTTTCATGTAAAGGTTTCTGCTCTGAGTCTTCTTACTTCTTTTTGATACAACAATAGACCACATTTTTATGTTAAAAAGCCTGTATTTTTTTTATTTCTCAGAAGAAACTAGAAACCTAATTTTTTCTTCTTGGACTATTAGACTTCCTGACACAGTCTCTACAAATCTAGTGTCTAAATCTTCATCTCCATCTGGTGAAGTTCCAGTTCACAGTTCTTACCTCCATATCTTTGTCCTTCATTGCCAACCTCTCCTTATGTTTCTCTTCGATCTGTTATTCTGAAGACAATTCCTAAATCAGAGCTGCAGACTGAGACTTGAAAATGAAAGGCAGGCTGAGGTCGTTCTGGATCATGCATTGCTCATGACTTGGACCTGGCTGATGGGATGTAACTCTCAATTCTGTCTTTCTAATCGTGTGAAATCCATGATTCTATTCCCAGCTATTCATATGAGCGAGTTACATCCAAGCTTTGCTTTCTGGGACTCTTGTATCTGGACTTTTTTGGCCAGTAAATGCATTCATTCATCTCTAGTGTCATGCATCTAAAGCTATTAGTATACATGCTCTTTCAAAACTCGCCTTGCTTTGGGACTCCCTGTCCCCTTTGCTATCATAAGCACTCAAAAATTCTTCCACTTTACTGCTTTCATCCTGCCTCCTGGGTGCTTGCTGATCAGATCTTCTCAATGACATGCTAAGTTGTTTTACTGACATTGATGCATTATGCTGGACTCCATCAGCCTAGCAACCTTTGGGACCAGTCCTAGGAGTCAGGCAGCCAGACAGCTCAACTTGTCTCCATCAATCAGGAAGTGAGACTTTATTGGCCAGGATGAGGGCTACAGGTGTACGCCACTGTCACAGTTTTAAATAAACACCATCAGTTTGCCTAGTGCTAAGCAACTGTTTCTGAGAGCGTGTTGGTAAATGTGTTTATAAAGCATAAGAGTCCAATCCATCAGCCCTCAAAGAGCCTAATCAATATATTCCAATTTGATCGTAGAGAAAGTTTCGCCTCTGGGAAGTTTAATTTATTTCAGCTCATGACCATGAAAAAATGAACATCCACGGCACTTTGACAACACAGAAAAAGCGGATGAGGTTGTATCCAGCACCCGTTCCATTTCAATTTGCCATTTTACCTGAACAAATCACCCCTACGACTTGAATGACCATGAAAACTGATCGAGCGATGGAGAGAGACTGCGGGCCAAAGGGGAGACAGAAGGAATAAAATATGGATGGGAAACATAAGATGCAGGGCTTCGAATATGCTTAGCTGTGTTATTTGCTCTGTGGAGAGTATAGCTGAAGTGGAAAAACTACAACTTAAAATGCAAGGTAAATTGATTCCTATTGCAACTGCAGGAGGCTGCCAACCTAGTGTCTGGCTAGGCTAGTATATAGAAGGTTCTTCTCTGCATTTATACAACTGTTCTTGTAACTTTTCCATTGATAACCATACTGCACATTTTTCATGATGCCAAAATTAGGAACCAACTCTAAACCCTCCTTTAAAACATTAGTATAGTGGCTAAATAAAAAACCATCTGGAGTTCTTCTCCCAAGCCATATCCAAGTGTCTGAGTAGCGTCTGAGCAAATTAGAGCCAAAAATGAGTAGCTGAGGAGCACCTTTCCAGAAGACATCTGCCTGAACATCACATTGTGAACCCTGTGCTTACACCTCCCTGTCTACAGAGATATTTGGACAGGACCTGGTTTTCATGGGGTTTATTCCAGCTAGTTGACTCTCCCTTTAGGAGAACCACTACGCAAAACCTTGCTCACACAACTCAGGGGTATTTCAGGTAATCCAGGTTTTATTAACAGTGGCTCACCTCTGTTCTAGAGGTTAAGATCGCAGTGCTCTACTTAGATCAATGTACAAGATACTTCAAAGTGTATTTAACAAAAATACCATGTGAAATAAATGAAACATTTATTTCAGTAACCCTCTAAGGAGTTAAGCCAAGATGTTTGACATACTTGTTATCCACAGTGGAGTGAGGGTATTTTTCAACCCATGCTGTCTTCCAGCAAAGATTTTGTTCAGAATGGACCAAGAGACTGTGTTATGATGGGATATCCTTGGTTTCCATCCAAGATGGAGGCTGGAGGAGGAAAACATATGTTGTCCACCTATCACAGATGTCCACCTATCACAGATATCCACTTGTCTTCCTGGGGACCATCATTGTGTAAGCAACGATTTTTCTCTGCCCTTGTCCTATGCTGTCCAGAAGGATTTGGGAGAAAGGCTCTGTTTAAAGCCAATTTGTTAAGAACTGGATCTAGTGTCCTCAGCAAATGCAAATCAGTTGTTTATACTGATGCCAGCAAATGTAAAACCAGAAATGAGAGTGTTGATTTTCTTTCCTCCAACTGCATTTCATCCGAATGCTTTCAGCTTTGATGCTGCCTCCCCAATCTTATTTGATATCGCATCAGACCATCTTTTTTATGTCAAACATTTGCTTCAAAGCTTCTCGTAGCCTGTGCTGGTTGTCAAAAGTTGGAGGCAACACGTTTTAAGCATTCAGCAAGCATTCTTCCGAAAAGAAAACCGCTATTTCTAATGAGCATTTGAGAGTGCGGTGCATTGCAGAAACTGTTTTCTAAGATCTGTCACAAATGATTTACTTTTATTAGTTTTAATGGCCCTTAGCTACAGGCATGGAATATAAGTGAAAATTAAGATATTTTTCACGAGATGAAAATAGATTTCAATCAGAGATGGTGGCCGTTTCCCTCCCCTCGCTGATGCCCTCTTTATTTTTGTCTCTGAACAGACAACCCTGCTTAAAGGAAATGACTTCAGTGTTGTGGCAGACACATATCCCACTACCAAACATGAGCTCTACATCAGAGACCCTTCTCCTAATCGTACACAAAACCATCCATCAGTAGCACTTGCACCTTTCCTATTCAAGCGACTGGGAATATGCTTTACAGGGATTTGGCCAAAACCAGGGACATAGCAAGATGCTTCTAGTCAGAACCACACATTTGTCTTTGATGCTATTTAACTGAAGGACTCATTTGTAACCAATGTTTATTAATTCCCATTCCTAGTTTCTCTGTTTCTTATAATTTCTCCCTGCTGTTCATATAATCTTTGTCTCAGATAAAAGTATTCACTTTCTGTTCTGGCCATGTTGTTCTTTACAGATTTTGTTATTTTGGGTGTATTTTTAGAATATGCTTCTCTAATGATTTTTATCACCTCATTTCAGTTTGTATTCATGGAGAAAGAGTGGTATAACCAAGCCCAGATGCTTATATTGTGAGAGCTGCACCTATAGACTCCCTGCATAAGCAAGGCTCTGCCAGGCTTGTTGAAAACAGGAGCAAAGCTCCAAAGGGAAATTGGTTGTGCAAAAGCATCTTTCCCCTCCATACCCAACCCCCTACTTCGTTTCAGCCACCATACCATGTTATTCTTATTCAGCAACAGATTTCTATATCATCTGCAGCCCATGAGAGCAAAGTAGAGAGAGGAGGAAACACAGGAGGATGTGTTTATTACTACAGCTTTGATACATAGCATCAAAGGCTAGTAATCTTACTATGGCCGTCAGCACACGGAGTTCTTTCTCTGGCTTCAGCAATAAACTCACTGTATTAGTTGTATTAGTTGCAACAGTTCCATCTTCAAACGTTTCTAAATACCCAAGAGCCATCAGTTTCTGCTTTCTCTCTAATCTATAGCTGGTTTAGAGCTCTAGTCTCAACAAGGTATAACCACTTGCAGTAAAGAAGCGTGATAACTAAGGAAAGATGCCAGAGACACCTGATGTCATAAGCTCTTCCTACTTAGTCCTTGGACACAATTTTCAAGCTAACAGCATCATGGTTTTTCCCCTTAGGTCCAGTGCTGCATTCTCCATCTGGAATGTGCTCATTGAACTGGGTCTCTCCTGCCTCTTTCATCATCCTCAGTAATTAAGCTTTTATAGCTAGAATCTAACTGATAATGTAACTGCTGATTAAAAAGACAGGCTATCTCCAGCTCTTTACCCACAACTTCCTTGGCTGTGTGGTATTAAGAGAGCAACCACTTGTTTTCACTGTGGAAATGGCCACACTGGGCTCTTGGATACCCCAAAGAACAAGGAGATTAAGTTCACCAAGTCAGAGTAATTTACATCAACAGGGTTGGGAACACGGTTTGGTCAAGAGAGCAGATCAGTGGAATAAAACTGAGTTAATTTTATAGGGTTTCTTCTCGGAGTGCAGCCACAATTTAATGGTCACTTATAATTAGTTAATTCATTTACTACTATAATAAGTGCTTTGCAGCCCTTATAAATGTCCATTAAATGTGTCAAATCCCTTCTCCTTTCCTCCACACACATGCAATTTCCTTGGCAAGTGAGAAAGTGTAACCAAATCAAAAGGTGAAAAGAAGGATGTTACATGAAGAGGGCATGTTTTTCCCTGTCACTCAAATTCTTCTGCTTGAATGAGTAACAAGTACTCTGTAATGATGTTTTAAGTGCAACAGATTTCACCCTGAAGAAAGGAAGCCTTTTTTGTAGTTACCAGTTTCAGTGGAACCTTGCTCATTTAATCTCATGAAGGACCCAGTTCTGATTTTGATTGGAAATACCTCTATAGGTAAAGAATGATGAAATACTAGAGGGATAATAACATCTTTTAATGAAAAAGGTTCTGAATTTGATCTACAGAGACTCCTCATGCTGCAGGGTTTAGGTGGTCAGTGACCTAAAAATATAGGTCAGTTATTCACCTTTATCTTCTGAGTTCTTGTAACTTTGCTAGCATCCAGCTCTCCCTATTGCTCCATCACTCTCTATTAAAATACGTAATATGCCCAATCCTGTGTTCACACATCAGTCCGTACTTCTGGAAGCTCAATGATGAAACTGAAGTGAAAAGCAGTTTTGAAAGTCCAAGCTGTATTCTCTTCATATTCCAGTTATACTTTGCAAAAGCTCCTGAAACACCCTGAGTCTGGCCACCAGGATCAGCCAGACAGAGGGGTGAGCTGGAGCACTCCATGAGCACTCCATAAGCATCCATGATCCATGGATGGAGTGCAGCACCATGGAGGTCCACTTTATCAGTGCAGTAGGACAATCAACTTGTATAACCCTTTCCTCTTGGCTTTTTAGCCCCATCACCCACCCAATAGCAGGCATACACCTTCCATGAGGATTTGCCATCCAAGTGTGGAAGGCAGCAGAGCCCTCTGCTCCGATAAGACCAACTCCTCACTAGGTTAGCTGGGCAGTGGGCTGACTGCTTCTGCTAGGGCTGCAATGCCCTGAACACACTGGTGCACAATGCCATCTGCTCTGAAGTCCATGGTTTGACAGACATCCACAACATAAGGAACAACCCTTAATCTGTCACTTGTATGAATCTCCTAAATCCTACCTTGATGCAAGCACTTCATTCATTGCCTTGCTTGCTTTCTCTATTTAAATACACCAAACAGACAGAGAGGTGACCAACAGGCAGGATCTGAAGTGATGGTTGGAGAATGTAACTTAATCTGGGTTTGAAACTCTTTATTTAAATGTTAAGCACAGGCAGCAGACGTTGCTGATGTCCACTGGGATTCCATTTAGGGAAAGCAGCATCATCTGCCCAGATCCTGCTTTTCAGCATCTCAATCTTTCTCTCTTTTTGCTTCCTCCAAAGGAAGTCAACGAAGAGATGGCAGGAGAGTAATTCAACGAACTACAACACATTGTGTAATTGAAATGGACCATAATCACTAATATTAAAGACAGTGAATCATTCTAATCGAGCCATGCTCAGCAAACAATGAAAAACTATGTGCCAGAAAAGCTAATGCTGGTTTTAAAATGAATAGAAATGAGGCGAAATGGAACCTCACTCTTTATTCATGAAGGTCAATTTAACGTGATTATTTTTTTCCCTGGCATCACAGCTTCATGATTACTGTTGTATACCTCAGTGCTATTTTCTAACCTAATAACAGTAAAAATAACCAGCTGGTGATGATTCTGTTTAAAGCAGAGACTAAATGCTCACAAAACCCCGCCACTGAACAGTTGCACATGCTAATCAGACACAGCTCAGCCAGACTCCCAATAGAGTCCATATTTTGCAAATTTCAACTGGTTGACTACATTGAGAAATTAGATTATGCCTCGGACATTCAAGACTCAGAGTGATCTGTGTTCATTCATTCCTCCTGGGTGAAATCAAACCCTTCATAGAGCCAGCCAGGCGCTTTTAATTCATCCCACTCCATATCTTCCCATAATATTTACCATCACACAGTACAATCACTTTAGGGACTTGGAAGCGACAGAGTCTGATTCACCCTGGGCATATTCTCACTTCATAAGGGAGAAACAGCTTTGCCTTCAGTGCAGTTACTCCTGGTGTCAGGCAGGGACAGCACGAGAAGGATCAGTCCTCCCAGAGAACATAACACTGGAGGAGGGCTCTGCTGACGCCACTTGGAGGGAAGCTGACACCCGTAATGATGGATCATTTCCAGGCTTGCCAATGAGTGCTGTGAATTTCAAGGAGAAGGGAGGGAAAAAGTTAATTAAAACAAATGCCCAAATGTTTCTCTGCTCGGAGGGAAGTGGGGTTTATACTGGAACAAAGTATTGCCTTTTGTTTGGTTTCTTTCTCAGCTGCCTGTAGCTCTTAGCAGCATTAAAACTGAGATTTATGCTCTCCAAATACAGATCTTTTTTTAATATAGAAATAAATGGGTTTTTTTTAGTTTTTTTCACACTTAACTTATTTTTGTTTTAATTTTGCTAAAATCCCAAAGAGACAAATTAGGAAAGAGGCAGAGCTTTGCCAAGGAGCCTTCATTAGATCAGCACTAATAACTTCTTTCAGGAGCCATGGATAGCTTCTGACATCACAGCTCAAGCTTGTCCGAAAGCTAATTATTTTCCCTGTTATAAAACAAAGGTTCTGTATCAAAGGCCCATAATGTGACATGGCACACGCTCCAGATGCACTGATTTGCAAAATAAATCAACTGTGTCAGGGTGGAATTTGGAGGCGAAATTACAACAAATTGCAATTATACTTGCAGTGGTACACAGTTTAAATGCATTGTCAATTTGTTAAATGCAAGGCACCATGTGTATCTTTTTTCCAGGTTGCTGATGGGGGAATAGAAGAGGAAAATTTATCTTATCTGTCAAAAGGAGGAGAATCTTCTTCTCCTTCCCTTCACCTCCTATACAGCTTCTTCCAGATGCTATCAGAGCAGGCTTTATAAAAGATTCAAATGGTGTCATAGGAAGGCAGATATAACTAGCAGGAGCAAATGGTTGGAGCCCATCCCTGGCAGAACAAATGAAGAGATGCGTTTAATAACAGAAAGCATTCAAAACCTATCGGATTTTGTTATCTTGTTTAGGCTGCTATTAAGCCGTATCACCAAGATATACAGTGGAGTGAGAGATTTGTTTGGCTTTCTGTTCCTTCTCCACAAAGAGATGATTTTCTTCCCTTTTTCCCTTTTCTGTTCCTAATATTCCCCTCCAAAGCAGTGGCACTGACCCACCCTACCAATAGGCAAAGGCCACATAGACTCATAGAATAGTTTGTGTTGGAAAGGGCCTTTTAAAGGTCATCTAATCCAACCCCCCTGCAATGAGCAGGGACATCTTCATCTAGATCAGGTTGCCCAGAACCACATCCAGCCTGGCTTTAGATGTCTGCAGGGATGCACATCAAGACAGTCAATGAGACACAAGCCCAGGATACACAAGGATCCTTCCTGCACCAGCACATCTCACCCTGGGTAGTTTGATAAGAAAGGGACAATAGTGGCAGGAAAGGCAAAGCAACTGGAAAGAGACCTTGTCTGTATGGGCGGATGGCATCAAAAGTTCCCCAGCACTCTCAAAGCACAGAGGAAATGGTCATGTCCCCATCACACCTCAGGTGCTGCAAGAGGGGATGATTCCTACAAGGCACAGACAACCACAGCAGGTAATTAGAGCACTTTAACAACCTGTATGCATCACCTCCTGGCCTCACAATGTTGGCTTCCTCCTCTTTCTTTGTGATTGTGTTTTCTGTTTTCTTACACTTTTTCCCTTTCCTATCCAGTCCTTAATTTATTTTCTCAGTTTCTTCTCCTTTTATCTCCTTGTGCCTGTGTATTTTCAGCCTCTAATTTCTGCCACATTTCCTGTTTGAACTTCCTCTATTCCATCTCCTTTCCCATGTTAATGTTGCCTGTTTACTCTTTGCAAACACTTTCCCTTTCATTTCCAGCACTTGTTTCCCTTCAATTTGTGTCTCTCTGCATGTATATACACACATACACATACATACATACATATATATATACATAAATCTTGCTGCCTTAGCCTTTCGCGTTTCAAAACGAGCCTGTCCCTGGAGTCAGTTTGTTATTCCGGTCTCATTCGCTTTATTGAGTTATTTTCTTTGCTGCTATCAGTCTCTAAATACAATCCAGTAAAGATACAGCAATGATTTTTGACAACCTGACCTTTCTCTGCTTTCTTACACTTGTTTAATTAGGTACCACATGCAGCTGTGACTTGATCTTTACAGTTTTCCAGCCTCCCCCACCGCCTACCTGGAGGGGAGGGGGTTGGTAAGCAAAAGAGAGAGATGTTGTTGAAAGAAGGTCATTTTTGGCAGGTCTGCCTGTTATTTCAGGCATCAGAAGGCCAGCGAGTTCCGCAGGAATGGAAGGCCATGCTGTCTGTGTTTTGCTTAACAAGTTAGAGAGAACATTTTAGCTGGGGGAGGTAGGGAAATGAGGTGATTTACTGGTTTGATTTAACCTTCAGGTAGCCAGTTTAAATGTTCAGCTGACAAACAAGAAAGGAAGCTGAGTATAGATCTGCTGGCTCTGTGCTTCGGTAAGCTGGGATCTCTGGAGCAGCCAGGCTGTGGGGGTGTGTAATTAGACAAGAGAGATGCCCCCACAGATCCTTAGGGATGGGGAATTCCTCATGTCATCTTTAAGGCTTGATGGCAGGCAATTATTGCTAGCAGAAAGTTGCTCTTTGTTTCCAAGGTGAAATGCATGAGTTCTTGGTAGTATATAGAATCATACAATAGTTAGGGTTGGAAAGGACCTTAAGATCATCTAGTTCCAAACCCCAATATGAGCTCATTCATAAAATCAAAGATTCTTTCAGTTGCTGGTGTATCATACTGACTATTCAGGCTTTCAGCAGGTACATGTTCATCTCACAAACTCCTCAGCACACAATAATGTGAGTCTGCACCCTTGTCAGCAGATAGATGAGAACAAAATCCAAAATGAATGACCTGCCTAAGAACTAGTATCCTCATGGCTGTTTTGGCCATATGGGCAGGCAGGGAGAGTGTATTGCTGTTGTCCCACATGAAATGCAACTACACATAACACACACATCTGAAATCCCTCCTCATCTGGCAGAAAAGTTGGGGCTTGTACCCAGTAGCAATGTGGTATCTGCAGGCTGTGGTTGCATCTTCCTTATCTATAGCTTTATTGTTCAGAATGATTTCCATTTTAGTGGTGGTTGGTAGATATTCCCATTGTAGTACACATGCGAACTCAAACTATCTGTTCCAAAGCCCATGGAAGACAACTGGAGTCCTTCATCTTTCCTATGTCCTCCAGCACTGATCCTTCTGTCCTGACACAGGCAGATCTCCCACTGACTTGCAGGTGCATGCATTACTTGTATTTTGGTATGGATATTATTTAAGCAAAAGGACATGACAAACTGCCTAGTAACGCTGATTAATGGGTGCCCCTGGGGAATAGTGAGGCATGAGATGAAGTTAAATAACTCCAATGTGCATTACTCAACACTGCCACACCACCTGAAGTGTCTCATTGTGCCTAAAAAATGGATTCCCTTTTAAAAAGGAACATTTTTAATGTTTCACATTAATTTTCACTAAAGTCCTTACGCTGTGAAAAATATTCCCTATGGAAAACCCTCTCCCCACCTCCACCATCACCACTTTCCATCACGTATGGCCCTACAGGTGTCCAGCGCATCTTTGACAAGGTGAAATAGCTTAATGCCTGTACTGATAACCCATGTGCCTGCCTTGATTTACACTGCACACCCATGTGGGGTTGCTTCGAAGGCCAATGGAGTTCTCATATGATGTAAAAGTGACTAAAATACCCCCTCACTGGGCAGACCACCATAGAAAAAGGTCCTGAGCCCTTAAGCCACATCTTCAACTACCCCAAAACACCACAGACATCAATTAATGCCTATGCAAGCTCTGACCATCCAAACTTCTTTTTGGTGCTAATACCTCCATTTGTTTGCTAAGCCTGTCCTTACAGGCACATCATCTGCCCTGAATTCAGTGTGATTATGCAGTTATGAAAGACCAACTCCCAATGTCCTTGGGCTTCAGAGGAGCAGAAGGGCTTTGTGGTTTATTTCAGTGGCTTTCAAGGCTGGCTGTAAAGTGATGACTCGAAGGTTTTAGGTTATGCATGTGCTTTTCCCAGATCTAGAAGAGAATTTAAGTCTATGTGCTAAATAAACTCTCCCTGATGCTCAGTCACACAAGTCATGTAATTGTAGTAGGGTTTTTCCTTCTGATTCAATTTTTATTAAAACTTATAGTTTCTAAAGATCAGAGATTTAATACAGAGATCTAAACCAGCATGCTTTGATTGTATTCACAACAGATACCAGATACCACTATCACACAGCTCATTCCTGCTTCAAAAAGATCCATGCACAGATAAGAACCACTTGGCCATTTATCACACACTGGGCCTTAATAGACCACATAGATAAATACAGAAAACAACATTTTCCAGAGGAAAAAAAACTCTTCTTTGAAATTTATCCACCTAAAATATTAGTGTGCATTATAGGATAAAGAGTGATGATGTATCCACTTAAAAACAAAAGGGGTTGAGTTACAGGGACACTGGCAGCATGCTCTTGCTATAGGAGGAAGCACTAGGAACCTAAAGGTTTCATAGAATCATAGAATCATAGAATGGTTTGGATTGGAAAAGACCTTAAGATCATCCAGTTCCAACCCCCTGCCGTGGGCAGGGACACCTCGCACTAGGCCATGTCACTCAAGGCTTTGTCCAACCTGGCCTTGAACACTAACAGGGATGGAGCATTCACCACTTCTCTGGGCACCTTGTGCCAGCGCCTCAGCACCCTCACAGTAAAGAACTTCTGCCTTATATCCAACCTGAACTTTCCCTGTTCCAGTTTGAACCCATCACCCCTGGTCCTATCACTGCAGTCCTTGATGAAGCATCCTTGTTGTCCCCTTCGGATATTGGAAGGCTGCTCTGAGGTCTCCATGCAGCTTCTCTTTTTCAGGCTGCACAGCCTCAACTTTTTGAACCTGTCTTCATACATACCTTAAGGTAAATTGTGAGAAGGTTGAGATTTGCTTCTTGAGTTCCAGAAATATCTGTGTCAAACCAGCCCAGATCACTGGAAACAAGCATTAACCCACCCAAATCTGTGGTTTAACTCGATGCTAGGAAAGAATGGAAGCCCATTTGTCTTCAGTGACTCACTTTTTAACCTCTGTCAGTTGATGATTAAAAATATGAGTATTTAAATAATTATCATTCAGCTGCAGAGATCCCAGTGCAGGTGTGAATTCTGCACCAGCAAAGTGAGTCTTCAAAGGGGAAATTGCCCTTCTCCGGCGATGCCCCTGGGCAGGCTGCAAGCTGCTGTGAATAACCAAGTCCCCAGCCTCATCCTAAAGCTAACATCTTGCATGATGAATTTCAAGACAGAGCAAATTTCGACAGTCCTGTGATGAGAAACTGGAATTTGCACTGCAAAGTGTGGTGCAGGTGTGAGGGGTGCTCTCACGCAGGTGGTGGGGCTGCCTCACTTGTCCCAGGCTTGCGGAGATGGCTCAGCATCCTTTCCTGGACTTAGGTTAAAGGATGCGATGGTTGTGTTCCCTAATGCCCAGTGTCCTGAGTACTAATGCTGCTCCCTTGGGGTCATGGAAACAGCTTGATTTACACAG
>JANHGB010045803.1:0-14938 GCA_026283785.1 Coracopsis vasa | reverse complement strand
GGTCGGAACCGGCGCGGCGCCTAGGGGAGAGGGAAGTGCCGCCCGGCGCGGCCTGCCCTGCCCTCCTGTCCCCGCCCTCCTGTCCCCGCCCCTGCGCGGTAGGGAGCTGGCTGCCGGAGCGTCCCTCGGCGGTACCTTTCCCACACAGAGTGCAGAACTAGGTCAAGTGCCGCGGAGAGAGGCGGGCTGCCCGGAGAGCCGTGCGGGAGGGAAACAGGGAAACAGGGAACCGGAGAGCGGAGAGGAGGCGACCCGGGCACTCGGTCCGCTCGGGGGGGGGAAGCCTATGGGGACACCGGGGAAGGAGAAGCATTCAATGCCTTTCGTATTAACGTTACTGACGGCAAACCCCGATTGAGGGAAAAAATACGTAGAGCCTGCTCTGATAAAACTATATTTTTTCCTTGATTTGCTGGGCCCGAAGGATTTCACACTAGAGTTAGCAGTAGGAGCAGTCATCACCAAGAACTCATAAAGACAACTGAGATTTCAGGAGAGCAGAAAAGGAGAAACATGGCACATACAATTCAAAAGGGGGGAATAGGTAGAGCCAAGAGCTGTCAATCATTCCAGCCTCTATTCCCAGAAAAGTAATGAAGCAAATAATCACACATCTTTAAGTACATGGTAACTAATGAAGTGGTAAGTTACAGCCAACATGGATTTGTCAAGAAAAGCATATCAAGCCACGCTCATCTCGTTACACTGTGACAGCGTAACGGGCCTTGGATGGGAGTAGCAATGTATCTGTTGTGGCTTGACTTAGGTAAGGCTTTTGACACCATCTCAGAAAACTCTTAACTGAGCAAGCAGAAGACATAGCACAATAAAATGACTATGCAAAACTACATCAGCAGTGCTTCATTGTGACAAACAACAGCATATAGCAAATACAGTTCCTTGGAGGTGGGTATGTCTGGAGTTCAGTACCAAGTCTAATGGTGTGAATGACAGAGTACAGTTTACATTGGAGGGATCTGCCAGGAATTCCAAACTGGCAGAGCTGGAAGCATGTCACGGGACAAGAAAGAAAGAATTCAAAATGCTCCTGACAAACTGGTTGCAGAAATAGGATGTAATGGAATAACTACGAGTGCCAACTTCAACATTTAAGCAGGAAAATAACAAGTGCACAATTGCAAGACTGGGAACAGACAAATAAACACCGGGTCTTCAGAAAAGGGGATGGGAATCAGAGTACGTAACAAACTGAACATGCATCAACAGTGTCACACCATTGTGGAAAAAAGCTGCAGTACAGGAGAGATGTGTAAACAGCTGGCATATTTAGGACATAGGGAGAAGTTCTCCTCTTATTTAATACTGGTACAGCCTCATTTGTAAGATTCTGTTTGGGTTCTGCATTTCAAGAAAAATTGCTTTCATAAAAGTCCAACAGAAGCGAATTCAAGGAAGGGCTAAAAACCAACGTTTTTAAAAGACATGACCCTAATTGAGAATAGGAATGCTTGAGATTTTTTAGTCTAGAGAAGAAAAGACTATGGGGAGAGTAAGACCTTGTTCACTAAGCACTGTAGACAGGGCAAAAATTAACTGGAAGAAATTTAGGTTAGACATAAGGAAAAGTTTTACTATGATATGGATAAGTGGATGGGGTATCCTCTAGAGGGTTCTGGAAACATCATTAATGTATTTTTAAGACTAAATTAAATATCCCTAAGAAAAGTGTAGAAGCATTTGCTCTGCTGTGAGGTAATGGAGGCAGAGCAGGTAATCACTGTTTCCAGCATCATTTCTCTAACTGCAGTTACTATCCAGATAGCTGTTCTGATCCTGGTTTTTCCTGATAGACATAAATCCCAGAGACATTTAAACATTTCATGTGTTTGTGTGATCTTAGGCACAGGTATAGATATGTCCTTTGGGATTCCCTGTCATGATACATTCTGTATAGCTGTATGGCAACGTATGTCACATGCTCAGCTAATCTATTAACGTATAAACTTTATCTTGCACTATAAATTCCACACTGAAAAATAATGTCTTTGTTAGTTTGAATCACAGCTTTTGCTTTTCTTTGTTTCTTGGTTCGGTTTTTGTTTTCATGGTACCAGATATTAATTTTCCCCAGAATCCATGAAAGATTTGGGTTTCTCTGGAGCTTTCTAGTTAGGAAAATGTGGTGTGAGTGGTTTATGTAATGCGACTGAGACCCACCAAACTCATCTCATTAGAGATGACTAAAAGGCCATTAAATAGGCCAATTTTTAATCTTCACTGAGTTCAACTGAATTCAAACTGATAGCCCATAGGCAAAAGGCTATGAATTTCATTAACGGTATCCTAACGCACTCAATCCCCTAGTGAGTGCTAATGTTATTCTTCTGAGAATTAAGCTTGTTTTCTGAAAAGATACATTTATAAAATCAAGTTCTGGTATTTTGGAGCACATATGGACAGTTTTGCACTGCACTTAATTAAACACAAGAAACATTATCACTTCGTGCAATGCACAGATTTCTTCTAAGGTTTTTGGTCTTTGGTCTTATGTGCTCCACGCTAGCCAAAATACAAACAATAGAAACATGAAAAAGCAAATATTAACTCTACCCCTATACTTCTTCCTGAATATCATGTATTTTACTATACCAAATCATTTTAAGGCTCATCACACTTACATATATTTTGTCCCCTACAAGATTTTTTTTATGCAACAAGAATTCTTCCTTCAATTCCGCAATTAATAGTTGAAGGAAACCACCAAATTCTATAAAAGCATTAACTTATAGAAGAAGATGCAGTGTTTTATTATATTTCACATCTGTTTGTAAACAAGTAAAAAAGTAAAATGCTCAGCATAAAGAAATCTGAATTTTAGTTCCAATGCTGCCAAATCTCACAATCTTATTAAACATTTAAAGATACCTTAGTTTAATCCCTCACATTACTACTTGAGCTAAAAGGCCCAGTTCCATAAGCAGTAGTAGACTCCAAAAAATGCTTATGATCCACAGAGTGTGTGGATCCAAAGAAAAATTCACATTTGGTGTGAATTCATGGACCACATAGCTGCAGTGTTCCATCAAAATGACAGTGTGGTAAAAGATTACATCCAGTGGTGTCAGAACTTGTGTTGATTCCTAATTCCACCAGTTTTTCCATTTAGGCTTATAATATGTGAAAGGTAGTAGACAATCTTAAAGGCTGCATGTTGGATTAGGAAGACTTGAGAAATGCCTACAAAATGACACAAAATTGAAGTGCATGAAATAGAAGATTATGAAAGACAGTGTGTGACCAGTAAAGGACCATACAACATGAGTTCTGAAAATGAAGCCAGATACTGCGCAGCTGCCTTTTTGTTTCCAGGAATTCTGGCTGTGTCCTGTATTGTTTCTCCACCAATGCAGACAAGGCCTAATAATGGTTAAAACAGCATTTGAAAAAATCTTGAGAAAACATTGGTACCTAGCTCCTCCTGGTCTTCAACATGGTTATAAAAAGCTTAAACCAAGGCAGGCTCTTTCATGTTGGCAGCAAAATATGATTAACTGAAACCCATTTAGAAACGGTTTCTTCATATAAACATTTTTGTAGCTGAAGCTGCAGAGCGAGAGTTGGAGCAGGTCTAAGCTGAAGCATTTGGAATGAAAGACGACTGCAAATGCCTCCTTGTAACACACACAGCAAAATCCCAAATGCCTGGAGGGAAGAACTTTTTAATGATAATTTCTTACATTTATATAGCACCTTTTATTCCCTAAGACCCCAAGCACTTCATTAGCTCTATGCTAAAAGCTTCATCGTGGAAATACAGCCAGTATATGCATGATTTTCTGAACGTTTCATTTCCAGGTGACACATTTCTTTCAATAACTAAATATTCTGCTTATCCCATATATAGCAACTGAAACACGAACATGTAAAAGATTAAATTGTATAGTTCTGAGCTGTAGAACAATTTAAGCCTGTATGATTGTCATGTAATGGATACATTTCATTTATCCCATCCATTTCCCCTCTCCATTTATTACTTTGATCTCATCTTTGTATCATAGCCTTTGGTAGAAAATTGTGTCTTCCATAACATTTTCAAAATTGAAATGCTCCTTGATGTCTGAATTTCAGACAAAAATGGGGTTTATAGGAAAAAGTAGCATTTTTTTCTTAAATCCACTATTAGAAATTGAGAAAGTAGAAGAGTTTTTGAGTACCCAAGACATAATGCTTTCTTTTTCCAGCTAAGATGGTTGTTTGAATAAAACATCTTGCCTTTACGTATAAAGTTCATCTTGTCTTTGCCCTTAGACTCTTGTAACTACAAAAACAAGGGTCCATAAACATGATGTGAAAGGTACCTGTGTGTTATTGTTCAACTTGCCACAGAGTTTTTATTTCCATCCTACAGAGATATTTTGTTTTCTTGGCCTTTCCTACAAAGATATAGTACTCATTTCACCAGTATCAACATATTTAGGAACTCAGTGCACTGTCTGTTTCAACAAACAGTAACTAACGTTATTTCCATTTAAATTTTAGAAGAATAATGGAATGAATTGGAGCAGCTTGATTTATTTCAACACTAAAAATCTAAAAGAAGAACAATTACTTTTCTTAACTCTTTGTTGTTTGAGCTGTTGATTCATGTTTTTTGGCTTGCTTGTTTCACAGGCTCTTTTGAAATACAGTTGTCAGCGATAATTAAAGAGGATTCTCTAGTGTTGTATATTTTTCAGGGAGAAAAAAGTGTATTTTATGTATAATATGAATTTAGTCTCTGCCATAAATCATGATATTCCAGTCATCTTTGTCAGTATCAATGAAACTTTCAGAATTGTCAGTAAAACAGTAAGATGACAGTAAGAATATAGATAAAATTAAACCCATTAGCCATTAAAACCTATGGCTGTTTTAACTGTGAACCCAAGGTAAGGTTGAGTCCCGAGATAAAATATTTTGCAACAGAAGGATATTCAGAAGGTCTCCCTGGCTAAACATTACCACTTGTCCCTGTGATTTGCCTTTAGAACTGTTGCAGTGTTACAAGTGCTTTAAATCTCCCAGGTAGGAGAATTTCCCACATTACATGATGAAGATAACTGTTTTCCCATTGCTAGGCTTCTGTGCACAGGCACCAGGATGAAAAGACTCATGCTTGTTGCTTAGTCCTGCCCCCCTTGGCCAGGCCTGCACCAGCAGTTACAACACAGCTTTTGTCAGGAGGAAGCAGCTTCGTACCCAGCTTCCCACAGTTGTCCCCTGTTTGCGGTCTCACCACTAAGGAGTGTTATTGCCATCTGCCACGGAGCACAGAGGAGCAGCTGTTGGGGCAGCACTATCTGCCTGGCACATGAGTCTCCATTCTTAGCTGCTCCTCAGGTAACCACCATAATAAATGTTATCAATTAACAAATACTGGATTGATTGTCAGTAGTAATTAATTAACCTTGCTCTTTATGCTTATTGTTTTTTATCTTGCATTAGTCTAATTCATCCCACAATAAAAAGATGATAGTTAAGCCTGTATCTTTGTTCCCTTCAGGAGGATCTGACATCTCTTTTCTCATGTCTGTGTTACTGAGCTCGAGTCTCACAAAATTCAAAGATAAGAAGTAAGCAGATTAGTACAGGAAAATACCACCTATAATAGCACTGACCTTCTTAAGAACAATGTATTGCCTTGGAGGGTTGCCATTTGCATCACGAGCAGGAAGTATTAATACAAGAAAATATGCTATGAGCAACAAAACTGTAACAAATTTCTTCCTTAGTCTGTTGATGAATTGTAATTTAGTGGAAGAGGAAGAAATCTGTAGCAATAACCTGGCCTTCAGCAGATGATGGAAAGGACCTAGATACAACAGACATAAATTATCATAGCTCTGCTTAACCCAGACTGATGATTCAGTTCACACTGTAGTGCCAAAATGACAGAGAGAAGACTGAGACAGTAATTTCAAGTTCCCTGTTTCAGGTGTCACCCTGGTAACCTTAGTGTATCCCTGTAGAGGACAGGGCATGGAAAAGCCTAGCTATGACTATCAACCACATGCCTGTCCTGGGCTGGCAAAAGTGTTACTGATGAGCAGGAAATGGCACTAGACTAGTAGAGTGCCATGTTTCGGTCTCCTAGTTGTCCTACACCCCGCTTGTCCTACACCCACCTCTGTGACTAGCATTAAGCTCACACCCACGTCTACAGCACATATTAGAGACCTGAGCAATGTTAATGTGGGGAATTAGTGACAATAATCCTTTCGGGCATACTCCATCTTCAAATTTGTGACTTCTCCATGTCCCAGGAAGGGACACAGGTAGCATAACATGGGGAAAGTCACCTTCCTCAACTGAACACCATTTCAACATCCTCACAAAAAGGAAAGGTTTTGGTAGCCAACTCCCACCACTTCTGTGTTTCAAAGTCGTCTGGCCAGATGGAAGTCAGGACAAAGGTCCAAGTGAAGACATCTTCACCAAAAACCTTTGCCTTTAGAAGCAAATGCACTTGAAAAATAAACAGCATCTCTCAGTTGTCAATGTAATTGCCACTGTGTAAGTACATAACTATATACCAGGCAGGATTTCTAACTGCCTTCCCTTCCCCACAACCACTTACTGTTCTGCCTGGTATGCAATTGCTACCTCAGCAGTTATAATTTCATTAAGTCAGATGGACATACATCCCCTTGTCCATATACTTGACACAAACAATTATGTAAATCTTTATCAATGTTTGTTTGTCAAGCACCAGAGGTTTGTGTACAGGAAAATATAATAATATTTTAAAAAGAAACAAAGAAAGCAAAAAAGCACTTTATTACTATTAACGTAGAAGTACTGAGGAGCTTATCTTGTGTTTAGGTAAGATCACAGCAGCAGAAAGTCTGTTTGATATGCCATACCTTCTGTTTGTTTCTTAATTGTAAAGAGTTTGGGTTTGATCAAGACAATTAATTATGAATATAGCCGAGTTTTCTCACATCAGAGATAAAGCTTAGAAAACTACAAAAGCTTTTTTTAGAGTATACTGTACTGTATAGATAAGTATGTATCTTCAGGGCATGCAAATAGACATCTTTGCAATTGAATCCTGAAAAGGAGGTGAAAAAAACCTGTACAAAACCATGACAGCTTTAAGAAGTTTTCAAGTTAATATGCAATGTTGAGAAGTTATTCGTCAGATTCTGTGGTTGTACAGAATCACTATATGGGAAGTTGACAAAAATTAAAAGAGTATTTTACAACCTGGGGTTATCACACTGTGACTTTCGTTACCCAGTCACATTCCTCTTTTACAACTTTTTTGTTGGTCCCTCTCTATGCCAATAGAGGAGAAGCATCTCCTACGCCACATCTATTACCACTGAGTTGCCAAAAAGTATCTCCAGTGCAATGATCAAAGCTGTATTAAAACTTTTGCTACTCTCTTGTTTATCCAGTATTTCCAGATCACATCCTGCCTAAACTCTCAGCTGAATTATTTTGAACAGCAGTTCATTTGCTATTACCCCATTCAGGAAATACTGGTTTAGGTTTGGGATTTGCAGGCCGATCTTGTATTATAATACTACTGCTTTTAGTGCAAAGCTCAGAGGAACATAAAGTGTCTCATTATAAACACAGTGAAATAGCTGCAAAGACTTTAATGAGCTTTCAACCAGGCTCAAAGAAAGAAAATTCTAGCACTAATTTTCCTAGTAATAGATATCTACATATTTAAAATAACTGTAAGATGGTTATTTCAGTATCCTGGAATGCATGCTGAGTAGAGGGTTCTCAGACAAAAGAAAGAATGAAGAAACTTAGAACAATGTTCACTTTTAAAACTTGCCCCAGTTTCACAGCCCTTGGCTCTGGTTTCCAACAATGTGTTCATAGGTCACTGTGTGGAAATGGACTCAGGTAAGGCTTTAGAAGTGTATTTATAGTTACACCATGGACATAATTCATAAAGTAAAAATGGGGTATCTGTAAGAACAGAAATAGTTGGCAGAGTAGTTTCATTTTGGGAATTTCAGCAAAAGAAGCAATATCTGAACAGGCTCAGGAAGCACTCCAGTCTATCTACTAATGTACCAGATATATCTAATTCCATCCAAAGCCTATTAAAATTCTTTTCCCAGAAGTTATGTGTGAATTATCATTCACACACCTCTGGCTTTGACTTACTATGTTTATATTCTGCTTTAAAACAGCAGAATGGTTGTTACTTACTCTGTGCAAAAGAGAATCCTGATTCTGAATCTTGACAGGAGCCAGATAATGGTGGTTTAATATTTCATGCAGATGTCTTAATCAGCAAGTCATTTAACCCAATCAATGTAAGACTGAGAGTACTTCTAAAAGTATTCCACTTATGAATAGCAATAACCATGTTTTGTCACATTTATCAATTATGCTTTCTGAAAGAGGAGGGTGTCATCCCATCTGTGATAGTACATTAAGAAGCACGGCTTTCACAGTGACTGTTAAAATAGCACATGCTGTGGGAAACAGTGCTTATTAGGATTCAAGACAACAGGTATTCACTAAGTATGAATTGTATACTGTCACTTCCATCATTCATGCGTTACAGTTTATCAAGGTAGCTGCACAGGGGCTGCCCCTACATACTGTTTGGTCTCCAGGTCTCTTGGACACATCTGCATGGCAAAGCAAATGAGGCACATTTTCCCCTCAACATCAGCAGAATACCATGTGAAGCCTTTCTAGTCCTCTTGTGACATCAGCACATTTGTACCACATATAACCCATAGCCTACACACCCCTACCTACCTGACCTCACTGGTCACCACCCTTCTAATCATGCTGCAGCAGACTGTTGAACCTTTCCCTGGGAATAGCCAGCACCTCTGTGCTCTCACAGTCCGTTCTGAGATGATCCACTCAGGCCTTCACTTCAGAACAGACTCTGTAGTGCTCTCCTTTTGCTTTCCAGACGATATGGAGAACGGGGTTACTCTTTCTTCTGGGAAGCAAGGTGGCTGATCCTCCTGGTTTACAGAAGCAAGAGAGGCTTGGCTTGTAGCTGTGGCCTCCCAAGTGTGGAGGAAGACTGTGATAAGGCCAAACTGTTTACAGATGGCATCTCAGGGCCAGGTGGAGGGACTGGGCTGGGAGGCGATGAGGGTATGTCACTGTAAACCAGAGGCCAGCATGGCCAGATGGTGCTGAACAGGCCTGGGCAGGTATGGCACACATACAGGTGCAGAGTTGTGGTGCAAGGGCCAAGTCATATGGCTTTGTTGGACAGGTACACGGGTGGTCCAAGGAAAGGAGTGGAGATGGTCCAGACTATACAGGGGGGCTGGGAGGCAGAGAGAAGGTTTCAGAGGAGTTTCTCTGCAGCATCCTAGGTGGAGCACTCCTGAGGAGCCCCAGAGGGCATATGATGCTCAGGTAGTAGAGCCTGAATTGCAGCACAGGAGCACTTCCACTTGACAGAAGGACAAAGCTAGCTGGCCTATCTACAGTTGGCAGTTCTTTTGTTCTGAGCAGAATGAGGATATTTTACTTGCAGGAAAGGGAGGCTGACTGAAGAAATGCCATTTCCCTACCGGAGCAGGAAAACTAAATTGGTTGGGGAGATGCTCACTGCTTATTTGGAAATGCAATGTGACTACCTGTGCACCTAGAAGGAAAAATAACTAAATATAAAATGCAGTGAAATGCAATGCATCCTGACCATGGGATCATTCCTCTAAAAGGTTATATGATTCCAGAAATATGCCTTTGAGGCAGAGAATGAAATATCAAGTCCTGTGTATAATTTAATTTAGAAATTACAATTATTTTTATTTAAATACTGGGCTGGGATTGAGAAGAGACTGTGGAAATAGGAATTATCATGAAACAGCTTGTAGAAGAATCCAAAATTTCTCCTTATTTCTGATTTAACTTTAGTGCAACTATAAGTGTAAGACTGCTTGGTCCAGATTTGATCATTCTCTTCTAGAGCTTGGGAGACTTGCAGAAGGAGAGCCTGTGCTTTACATTCTCGTTTATGGGAATACTATTGTGATTTTTATCTTACAAATATTTAAAAGCACTCATTAAAAGTTCCTGCAGCTGTTTGGTCACATAATAACAGGTGGACTCTGATTTCTCATGCATGCACTCAGCATGGTGTATCAGAAAAAACACCCCAACCCTGCTCCTGCATTCTAATAAGCGTGTGTGTCACTTTGTAGGAGATCAGAATCCTGTCCGAATTCCACAAAGTCTAATAGGACAACAGTTGCCAAATGACAAAAGCTATCAGAAGAAACAGAGTAAAAAGGCACATCTTTGTTCCTGATCTTCACAGCTTCAGTATTGGCAAGAGAAATGTCAAGGTTTCCAAAATAAAGCCAGTTAACCACTGTAACTGCTATTTAATATAAACAAGGACATAAAAATAGAGATGTTGGAAGCCAGGATATGAACATTTGAAACAGTAGCTATGTATACAATTATAGTTTTGTTACTATCGCCTGCTCACAGGGCTGTGTAGTGCCACTGGCTGCGTCTGTGCTGGAAACAGAGGCATAGAACTTTATATGGGGCCTGTAGCATCTAACCAGCAATGGGGAATCCCAAAAGCAGAATGGTTGTGCAGCCATGCTGTGCTGTGCTGTGCTGTGCTGGGAGGAGAAAAGACTGCAGAGAAAGGCAGCTTCTTCCCTTTTACTGTCATGCAGGACATGCATTACACAAGGAAGCAGCAAGAGCAGCTTCACTGTCCTCCTCTCCAGTAACTCTCCACATCTTAGTAAAGGAAGGCAAAATAAATTCATGACAGCACCTAGTTGTTGTAAAGGCTCTGCCACAGTGGCAGACACATGCACTGGCATCCTAAACGAAGTAAAATCACTTCGAAGATAATATAAAGTGAGACCTTAATGGGCATTAGTTAAGTGGGTTAAAAGTATCACTGTTTTTCTTGCACAGACACAGCTGTTGAGTAAATGCACTGCACAGCATTGATCATCCAGATGACATGGTAAATGAAGATGGCATATTCCTAAGTAAGTATTATAGTCTTGTCTGTACACAAAAACTGCATCCATTTGATTTAATCAGTAAAGAAATGGATGCAACACAGCCAACGTGGAGACAAAATGCAGGGGATAAAATGGCACCGTATGCATCTATTCAAGACTTACAATTTTAGCAGCTTTGTTTTCTGCAAGTACAATGCTGGCATTTTTTGGCTGAGCACAGATATAATGATCCAGATTCTGGATGTGAGGAAGAAGAGTAACAAGACAGTGATCCACAACCATGATCCAGGCTGGTCTTTCAGGGAACTGCTAAAAGAAGCCAAACAGGATTGTTCATCTGCAGAACTGCACTGAACTGCAATCCGAAACATGGCCATTATTGGACTATTCCTTGTGCTTCAGTTATACCCTAAAATAATTAATTGATGTCATTAAACTACTGTGGCATTGAACACATATTGCACTTAAACATAATTAATGTTGACAATTAATTATTTCAGGTTTTATGACAATACCTCTTGTGATAAATATTTCTAAAAATCAGATACAGGAAGGAGAAGTCTGCACACTAGAAACTGCCACAAAACTGAAGACTTGTCAAACCAAAATGAGCTATAAAAACAATAATATTCAGGCATCGTCACTCTCATTAAACACCTAATGATGCCACAGGCATATTAGTGGGGAAATGCTCATGAGGCTCACGAGGAATTAGAAGGGAAAAAAGCAAATAAACCCCCTGCCCCTAAAACCGCTTGCCAAGCTGTTTGTACATTCTGCCGCAGGCAGTTGCTTGGAAAAGATGGAGACGTGAATGGAGACAGTCAGTGACTATTAGATGCTGATGATCGTGAGGGCAAGCAGAAGAACTGATGCTAGAGATTAAGGGCTGCCTTTTGCTTTCAGTTATGTCTCGCCTGTCTCAACATTTCATAGTATTTAAATGAATTTGTTGCATAAGGCATTTCTCCTGTCTATGCTGCTCAGCAGCCATATTCTCCTCTCTGGTATGGATTGTCTTGGGAAACTTGCCAAACTGTGACAGAGCAGTGCATAAAAAGAAATCATGCTCATAAGCTGGGGGTGGGGAGAGCTGCAGGTGAATAGATTCAGTGCAACAACATACATACAGCCTCCTGGCTCGAAACCTCAGCATTAAAATGAAATGGCAGCCAAAATACGTAGTGTGTAGGGCTGCTGGAGACCCCAGACCATCCTATTCATTTGCTCCAGGGAGGGTGTGAGCACAGTGCAGTAGAATTGCTCAACACTGCACTGGCTGCTGCTCTAGGATATTGGAGAACAAACAAGTATTTCCTCTAAAGATGCCAGAAAAGCCCCATCCAGTTTTGGAGCCCATTCTTGCCAGATGAACACCTCCTTTACACTTAGGAAGGATCTGGACCTTTTAATTAAAGACAGTGGGAAACAAGGGTGGACCCAGCCTCTTGTAGGAATAAGCTATTACCTGCCTGCCAGGACCTGCCCGAAAGGTCTGGCATTTCCTACAGAATCCAGGGAATGTACTCCCTGTTGTTAATATTCATTAATTTATTTATTAATAGCCAAGCTCCCAAGCAGTTGTTGGCTTTTCATCTCTAGACCTCAAAGTGCTTTACAAAGGAGATCATTATCAACAAAGGAACAGAGACATCTACATTTGGGCTTTGGCCCAATGTAAAGAGCATCTCGGATCACCTGTAAAGCAGCTTTGCCAGTTGAGCTTTACTCTGGCCACCTCCCCCGGAAACAATCTCCAAATCTTAAATGATTGGGGGTAGGAGGAGGGATTTTCAGCTGAAGTTCAGTAACACAAACATCTCCAGGGGATTAGGCAATCCTGCACAATGCTGTGCCTGGCTGGAAGACATCGAGGTCAAGGAGACTTTCAGCTAGAAGTCAGGAGTACAGTTACACAGGAGTAACCTCCAGGCATCTCCAGATCAGACCAGGATTCCTTACTACCCAGTGCTGCTGTGGATCACAGCACTGAGCACTTTCAATTCAATCCCTGAAGACAAGATTTACTATCCTTTCTCCATCTTCAGTTGTTGCAGTAAAAGACAGGTGAAGAAAGGTACTTGGGCTGCTAATTTTCTTTTGCATTTTTGCCCTGCACACAGACTGGGATTTTCCATCTTAATGACCTGCAGCTGAAACAGATGTTTTGCTTTAGTGTTTTAAAGCACTTCACAAAACTTAACACTAATTTATTCTTTCGCAGGGCTGGGAAAAAAAAAATAAAGATGTTGGATTTCGTTACTCACATAACAGAACAATGTGAAAAATGGAAACAGATGTTTCTCATTTAAGCATGAATAAGAAGGAAGTGAAAGAAAAAAGATGATGCAGTAGATGTAGATTAAGAGAAGTATGATGGCTTGGTTAAGTCAAGACAATTTCTTATGGATCTCCAGTTAGTCCTGAAAGATCTAACAACTTGGTTCCCTGATTCAGCAAGCACATGGAAGTGCTTAACTCCAGCTGTGGAGATTGTCTCACATGCTTCATTTATAGTATTTTTTAAAGCTGTATAGCTAAATGAATGCTTTACAGTTAGGAGCTGAGAGATAAACGGCATTGATCCTGTAGACAGTAAAGCACTGACTGTTTTCACGAAGTACAGACATCTAAATTTGAATATCAGAGTAGAAATAAAGTCAAACTGAAAATACATTGTCTCCTGAAACATGAAGAAGGGCTTTGATATTACTGCAGCACAGAGCGAGCATTGCAAAACCCAGAAGCAGCAACCTGTGACCCACTGAGAGCCTTGGCCCCACCACGGGGTGCAGCACTGGCAGGGACGACCTGCTCTGCTTTGGCAATTGCCTCTCACCCTCTCCTTGTCCCTGCAGAAGTAAAGGTCCAATCTCAGCTGTAGGGCCTTTCCCAGTAAAAATCTTTCAGACCATCAGGCTTAGACAAGATTGTTCCCCTTTTTCTCTCCCTCCTGAGTAAAGCCTGGGCCAGGAGACACGTCCCTGCTCCAGAGCCACCCTCCACAGCTCCCACAGGCCTCCAAGGTGCTGTAGGGCTCACCTCTCTGGAAGACAGGACAGCACTACCCTGCCAATGCTTGCACCCCAGAGAGAGATGCAGAGGTCTTCCCTACCACAGAAGAATCCTCCTGGCAATGCCATCTCACCAAGCACCCGCTCAGACAGTTTTCACTCTTTGTTACTCCTGAGAAAATTAACCTCACCAGCATGTTCTCCCCTTTCCAAGGCAACCTAGTCCCAACTGGCAGAAGTACAGCTACTCCTGATGTTCCCAACAAGGAGGAAAGGCAAAGGGTATGTTCAGATTCCCCACGGATTACTGTTAAAACACCAAACACAAAAACAAAAACAAAAAAAACCAAGAATAAAGCAGACCAATAAATCCCTTTGTTTCCAGGCTGTACTACTCTATTAGGAACCACTGGGTAGAAATACAGCATAAAATTCTTTTTGTAGTAGAATTCTTAGGACGAAAAATTAAAAACTAAGCTTCAAATCCTCTTGTTTGAGTTTTAAGGACAATACTTCAGTTGTAGGAAACTGTCACTTTCCACTCAGAACCTGTAATGTGACAATGTTTCTGAAATTGTCACTGCTTTCAGCACACTTGCTGAAAAGGGATTTGGCCCTGTATGCAGTCCACAGGCTGTGCATGCAGAATTCATAATCTCCTTAACATTACTATATGCAAATGCTCCCAGGATGCAAAGAGAGATTTGTATTTCACATTAATATTTTATGGGAATTTTGTGTGTACATGATAAATGAATAAATGGAGGGACACAAGGGGACACGCAGAACATGTGCATCATGTGTGAGAACTGCATTAATTCTTAAATGTTTGCAATGGCCACAAGATGGTTAAGGAACAAAAAGATTTATTATTGTAATTACACAGGAAGAGAGAATAAGAGAAGAAAAATGAGAGATCAAGGGAGCAGTTTCATGTTACAGTTTCTCTAGCTGCAGAGCTGGTTTAAGAGGTTCTCCAGA